>JBBPDB010156209.1:0-13870 GCA_037974465.1 Brachypetersius altus
AATACATAAGCCATAGGGAAGAACACCACAAGTCGTAGAGAAGTGGGAAATCAAGGGAATTTTTTTTTTTTTTTTTTGAGAAGTAAGTAGTAGGAAAGAGACATAGTTAGTTGCCAAAGTGCTCCTTGAAGAGGTGGGTCAGGCGACGCTTGAAGACCATTTTCATGTAAAACTATGAGTTTGGTTCCCCAAAAAAATCTGGGTGTGATTGAATCTGCGACTTCTGATCCACGCAAAACTGGGGGATTACTGTATATACATGTATATACATATCAGTGCAACATTATTCTGTTATTTTAGCTTAAACTGTGACTTCTAAGGGTTAAAGCACTGCAAGTGATGGACTGCTGTCTTCAGCTGTCTGTCGCAACACATCAGTTCACGTTTTACCCTTAGTCAATAACAGCATGCCCCATTACACTTTAAATGTGAGTGTGAGTGTGTGTGTGTGTGTGTGTGTGTGTGTGTGTGTGTGTGTGTGTGTGTTTGTATGTGTTTGTGTCTCTCACCGTGTGTCTCCAGAGTAACCAGCTCAGAGAATTCTCCTGCTACAGCTTTGTTGCACGCCTTCACCCGGAAGGTCATGTAGCGTGTGTCAAACCGAAGGCCTGCACAAACACACAGATCCCAGTAACTACACAAGAATCAGCCTAAATACACACTGGCAAAATGGGAGTAACAATCAGTCGCAGCAATGTAAACGTAAATACATACTAGCATAGCAAGCTAGGCACATACGCTGCAGGATTTCTAAAGATCATGAAGCTGTTATATACCCAGGGTGAACAAAACTAAGGGTATCTGATTACTTTAACAAGGAATCAGGACATTAGAATAAAAACAAAATGGATTTGATAAACAATGTAAAGCCTTTCTGGAGAATAAATTGAAATAGCATTCCAGGAAAAGCTGGGGTAGATTCATGACATGATAAGAAGTCTCAGTATAAATTACAGAAACAGGAGTGGCTACTTAATTACACACAGCATAACTAGCAGTCAATAACACTGACTAGAATCATCCTTTTCCCCTCATTTTGTGATTTATGCCAAAAAGAGCTTAATAAATGCTTCCATTCTTCATCCTCCTGCCCTCTCCCTACAGTATGATGCTTTAAGGAGAAAGGACATAACACTCTCATGCCCTTATCATTTATTCTCAAGGTTGTTGAGAGCTTCTCTTTCACAACACATCTTAAACCCTGTGGTCATGAAGGTGTACTCAGTATTGTACACAGCTTTTTAGCTGCAACCTTAGTAAAGCTAACATTACCTTCAGGGAATTATGGGTACATACTGCCATCACATCAATGCATATTTGCACTGCTATCATAAATACATCTTAGTAAGAAAATAAAAGTAATGCAGAGCCAACATCAGAAATCACCCAGAGTGCAGCAGAAGTGCCCCACTACCTGTGAGTGTGTACTCGGTCTCTTTGATGCCCTCCACCACCATCCAGGGGTAATCTTCCCGGGCTCTGGGCGGTCCCTCGTGGTTAATCCGCCGGTGTTCAAGGACATAGTGGTCGATTTTAGAGTCCGGTTCAGTTAACGTCCACATCACTGTGACTGAATTATCATACACCTGACACTCGGACACCTGGATCTCTGGAGTAGATGGAACTGCGGAGAGTGAGAGAGTTAAGAGGTTTTATCAGTGGTACAAATGTCAAACTACACAACAAATTAAATCAATTACGATTTTTCTGGCATCACAATATGTCACCAAAATTTCATTTATGTCAATCCACTGGAAACATAAAGGTGACTGGAGGAACTATTCACCGGAATACAGGTAACAACATCAAAGATTTTTTGATAAGCAAGTTTCTGCAAATGGAATCATGCCTAACATCCACCCTCTAACTAGGTCCCAGCCTTATAGGGAGAAGCCATGTGAAGCCAGTAACTGCATCTTTGTGAGCTGCTACCACTGCGCTGATCTAAATAGTGAGGGGGAAACAAGACCACCCTCCATCCAGAGAGCAGGTCCGATTACACTCTGCTGTGTCCCCAGCCACAGGATTAAACCAGCAATCTGACTACACCATGGCGAAATCTCAAGCATACACTAAACTCTTAGAAAACTCAAACAGATTTAGAAAATGGAGAACACCTCATGCTTAACGTCATTCTTTTGAGTGTGTGCAAGCAAAGATAGGTCATCGCTCATGAGTTTCTACTAGCGCCAGAATCTCTATTTTCACACGGCAAAGCAGAAACTGGATTAGACCTTGTAAACTGTCTAGAATTTGTTTATTAAGGGTCTTATAAAGTTATAAGGGCACTCAAGCATTTACCCCCTTTCTCTCAGACCTTCAGGCTACAAATAAAAAAAACACAAGATTATCACAATACTTCCATATTGCACTACGGTGGGGGTTTTCTTTCCTACCAAAGCAATTAGAAAATGCTGTCAAATACTGAATACAATGATTTTTAGTTAACATACTTCTGACATTCCAAAATGAACACACAGCCATGGAAAAAAAATGATTACTGATTTTGTTATTTGTGGGAGCGTGCCTTTGTATATATACACTACACACTTCCCAAATGTAAAAATAATACATACAAATAATTTATACCTATTATACCTATTATAACAACATGCTTACATTATTTTACAGTTGCAACTACTAAAACAGTGATGTTAAGAGCCCAGTGTGTGAATGTGTGACTCCGTTTCATCCCATCAGAAACTGAATCAGGAGTGAAGCTGCTGTAATACATCACATAGAAAAGCTGCTACACAAACACTACAGCACTCACAACACATATGGTGGTGGTTCTCTTACACTCTAATTTCTTTCCATGCCACACATGGAGAATAACCACTTAATGAAATAGACATCCAGGGCAGATGGTGGCCTCGTGGTTTGGTAGTTGCCCCTGCAATCTAAAGGTTGTGGGTTTAAATCCCAGGACATCTAGTGGCACCACTGAGGTATCCTAAAGCAAGGTACCATCCCCACACACTGCTCCCGGGTGCTGCATCGCTGGCTGCCCACTGCTTCACTTGGTGAAGGAATTAAATGTAAAGAACAATTTGTGGTGTGATCATGTGTGACAAATCGACACTTTACACTTTAGTGTACAACTGACCTGGGAGGAATTTGATGGCCTGCAGCGTCTCCCTCTCCTGAGTAAAGTCCACCATCAAGTGACTCATATTGTCGCTGGCTTTAGCTTTCAGAGAGAGACGAAAGGCTGGTGCCATAGTAACACTGCACCCATGCATGCAAACGCACACACACACGCACACACACACACACACACACACACCCCAAAATAGTTAAATATACTACTTTTTAGGAAAGGAATTCATTTGGGGCAGATACAGGGCAAAAATTAACACAAAACCGAAAGTGATAAAGACAACTATGTGGTTCAACAAAGTAAAACACACAGAATTGAAACTATGACCATAACTAAAACTATTGAGACTAGACATAGCAAGTAAGGTCTAGCCAGAGATGAGTGACGAATGAACCAAGAAATGATGGCAAGGCAGCAGCATGAACAATGATGGCAAAAATGATGACAGAGTAAGTATGTGCTGCTCTAGTCTGTTTGGTTGTCCAAACCCAGGGTTTCCCCGTTGAAAATATTCGACAGCCACAGCAGCACAGTTCACTTTTTCTTTTTCTAAAAGGCCAAAAAGGCTTATCTGAGGGTTGCACCAGTCACAATTTATGATTTCCTTACAGCTAAATGTCTTAATGATCAATTCCTCCACCTCCCCAAAGTGTCTCATCAATTAAAATGTGTACAAGTCCACCTACTAGTGAAGACTAGTCCAACACATGGGTGATGAGGTGAAGCCAAGCACGTGTTTTCTCTGAGACACATAAAGCAAGCCACGTCTATTTTTGTCAGATAAAGTGCTTCATCAAAATAAGACAAAACTGGCTATTTAGGTCAAAGTGCATTAATATACTACAACATTTGATACAGGTGTATCAGCAGTGTGCAAGAAAGCATGAGTCCCCTTAAATAGCTTGTTATTTAACTCATCAAATGGTAAAGTAAAATGGTGTAAAGTGTATAATAAATACTGCTGTGGCTATCAAAGGCTGACACATGGCTACCCAGGTCAAAATACACCACTAGGTGTGTATACGTATACTGTACCTATCCTTTATGTCTTTGGCCGCCTGAAAGCAGAGGAGGAAGAGAGAAAGAGGAAGAGAGAGGAATACAGGGGAGGAGAGAGAGAACTGAGTCACACGGAGACTTAACAATAAAACAATACATCAGTCATACGCATGGGTTAGTTGTAGGGGCAAGAACGGACAGTAACAACTGCTGCATTGTTAGAAACCCCAGTTACAAAGCCAACGAAAGCACCATGCAAACCCCTTTACTGCACCACAAGTAGGTCAGAAAAGATATTTGTAACTTGCTTGATTGACAAGAATAGTGGGTGTGATTATTAAAATACACAGATAACCTGAATCATACTATTCATGCATTCATACAATGTTTAAAATTTTAAATATAAGTTTTTAGTGTGTGCTGTGTAAATGCAGAGAATCGGGCAACAAACTAGGCTCATAGTGTGTCACCTTAAAGAGTAATGTCACTAATGTTTGGAACCATTCCAGAGAAAACAGTCTGAAAGAAGTGTGGGAACCAGATGTCTGAAATGTTCAATGCCTCTAAAAACAACCACACCAAGCCATTAAACATAATGGCCACAAACGCACTGCCTAAATGTATTTATCACTATTTCACCAACATTACATATTACATATAGACACACAGAAGACACATGTAGGTTCATTCATCTTCTTGGACTGTAAATAAAAACACATTTCTGTTGTAGACACTATTATCCCTTGTGCCTAGCATTCCCACTGTAAAGAAATCCATGTCAGCACATTTCTCTAAAATGCATCACACATGAAATAACTTTGTATACTCTCAACAACCGAATGTAGTGTAATGTTTTGCTATTTATCGTTTTGTAGTGTTAAATATCACACATCTAAAACACAAAGAAAACCCAATAATCCCAACATATAAACTTACATCTCAATAAACAAATAAACTAATATGTCAACAAACAAGTGTCAGCTTATTACATATAATAATACAATATAGGATTTTTAGGATTACATTCAAATACTCTTTTTAAAAATATATATAGATATTAAAATTAAAGGCATTTCCCCATTTCACAATAATAATCAATAACCCTGTTGAATTCATATTTATATTATTAGTGGAAAATACAATACATAGAAAAGTGGAAATCATCTACAGATGAAAGTCCATGTAAATGCCTCTGCTGTCAGTACCTGAGTGAAGTCGTCAGTCTCAGGGGAGCAGAGCGTCTGATTGGCCAGTTCCAGCAGCTCCTCTGAACTCTCCAGGGCTTTGGTGCATGCGCTCAGCTGGTTCTGAAGACACAAAACAGTACGGCACAGCCATCAACACTCCACGGATTCAATTAAGTATTATCAATCTATGAAAGATCTGTATGAGGATCTATGTGAAAGCTGCAAAGAGGAACCAACTCCACAATAAGTCTATGTATATGAACACAATGTCTTTAAAGTCCTTGTTGGTGTAATGGTCATGTGTCCCAATACTTTTGGCCATATAGTGTATAATTAAACATTCTACAACAGTTCCCTGCAGTCTGACTGATCATAAAGCATTTATCCTGCTCACCTCTGATTGCTACAATGATTGCTCTGATTTAAGACACTGAAACTACTCTGCTGGCAGAAGAAAACACCAATATGAAAAAAAAACAACATTAAGGGCTTCTTTGCTTATTATTTGCTAAAAACAACAGAGCACGTTGTGTGACAATAAAACTAAATACACGCTTCCAGGAAGGCTTTTGTTATCGTGTTAGGCTTCCTTTTATGTCATTTTCATAGAAGAAAAGCAGTTTGAATAAACCAAACTACTTCACATGTTGGTCTTTTAGCATAAAGTCCAATCCAGTGGCGCCACAATGTTCCATGTTCTCAGGATAGATATATAGATATATCAGAAAATATAGGGATGTTCAGTTTAACCGATAGGATGATACCAGCATGATTACAGACCACCAGTAGCTTAGTCCAGACAGGCCTGACAAGCTATAAACAGGATTATACACAGCCTGGATAATCCCAGTGGATCAGTTCCTGCTCACAGCACAGTCCAGCTTCTAGTACCAGCACTCCTCAGCCAGCTGGGGCCTTTTCACTTTCCAGGTGTATCCATTTAACCGCCTGCATACTAAAACCTCAGCCCCAATAATGACTAATTCAGATGTGTATTAATTATCAGCAATTATCCGGCTTGCTATAGAGAAGACAAACAGACATATTCAAAGAGTAGATCTACACACATACAAATGAATAAGCAACTGCAAAGGACTGTGTTCAAACCATAATGACCATTAAACATTAGCATTCTTTATGTGTCCAGTTTGGAATTCCACTGTACTTTATTCATGGAATCTAGACAATGTAGACAAAAAGTATTGGGACCCTTTCACCAACAGGGCCTTTAATTCAGTAGAAACGGAACAATTAAATGCATTTTTAATCCTGAAAAAAGCAATGGTCTAACTTTACTAAGATTGCATCAACAGTTGCAGCCTGTAAGATCATTTCTTTTGGCAACAATCATGTTAATGAAACGCTAACACAATTGAACTGATGAGAGCATAGTGATTCAGCTGTTTTAGTATAACAGAGCCAGCTCCAGAGATTCAAAACTAACATTCTAACCAATTGTCTTACAACAAATGATATTAATATCAGGTGCTAATTTGAACATGAATACTATAATTTAAATACAAATAGAGAAAGTGATTTACACTTTAAAGCTACGATAGAAACATTTCTGAAGTGCCACGACAGCACTGATTCACCTCAGCGGGTAATCACCAAAGCCCTTCAGCAACTGAAGCAAATGTGTCAAAGACGAAATAAAAAAACACTAAAAAGTCAGGATTCCCATCCCTTACCTTAGCCTTATTTGAAATGGAGTACAGCAATCACCCAGTTTTACGCAGATCAGGAGTTATGGATTTTTTTGAGAACTCCCCACAATAACACAGAAACTGCAAATATCCTCCAAAAAAATATATCTTTTCTGGATGTTTTCACATAAGGGGACCAGTTTACATCGCTGCAGTGTCCCAATACTTTAGTGTCGCGACATTCCGAGTTGCATATCTCGGCGGGGAAAGCACTCAGACACTTCAAACTCCACAGTTCGATTGATCTCCAGGAGACCTTGCAAACGAGCCCTCGCGTGCATCGCGTGTCCTAATACTTCCGAGGCCTGGCCCTCCAGTAGTAAATTCACAAGAGAAACAGAATGCCTCACCTGTAGTTCGTATGTGCGGCTGGCCCTCTCCTGTTTGATCCGGGTCACCATGCCCTCCTTCAACTCATCAAGAACGGCATGCAGCGAGCTGAACTCGGACTCCAGATCCTCCTGGACACGAGTGGAGTTTGCCTACATACACACACAAATCATGATGCCAATTAGAACAGCTTTGGCTCAAGGCCAGGCACTTTATGCAGTTGATGCCAGTTTGCATTACAGCATTCTGGTTGGCCAATGAAGTTTGAAGCTGCTCCAAAACATGTAACTGAACACGAACATTAATGTTTAAACGATGTTGGAAGACTAAATTGTGCTTTGGAACTTCAGGTACTGAGTCTGATTTGTTGCAGTTCTAATGTTACTACAACTGAAATAAACCTTCCAATACTCTGAAAAACATAAGTATGCTCTTCACTGGTCAGGATGATCACAGTACACATTTATTAGGCTCATTTGCGTATTGCGAACTGCGTATCATTATTTCATAGACCAATAGTGTGATAACGTATAAAGAAAACAATGCACTGTGCAGGTCTAATAGTTACAAATGACCAAACAGCTGAGCAGGGAAAAAATGCTATTGATTCTTCACTTATTTCATTGAACAGGTTACGTTACATACCTCCAGGTTCTGCAGACTCTGCTTCAAACAACATATGAAGTTCTGGATCTCTTCATTTTTAAGAGCCAATGTGGTGACAATCTTCTGGAGCGACTCCTGAAACCCATGTGTAAAATCAGGTCCCATTCAGTTCCACATGTGAAGAACTAGCCAGTAGCACAAATATAATCAAATATCACCATGAAATGTATAAAGCAACATTAAAAGAAAGTTCCCAAAGTAACAAATATTTTCAACGCTAGATAAGATTAAACTTGCACTAAAAAGGGCTCCCAATGGAGAATCAGTACTGGGATTTCCAACTTTGTCCAACATTAAGACTAAACCAAGCCTGGGAAAAAATGATCAAAAAATGAGGTGAAAACTCTTAATAAGCATTTATATGAGCGAGTCTGCTTAGCTACAAAAACGGTCATAACCTGACTAGGCATTCTGAAGCAGCATGCAGCATTTTATTGGTGCGGCCAGACTCTGCATTCATAATTCAATAATCTTGGCTTCCTCTGGTGGGACATTAGAGGGAGCTCATTGTTGTATTGTAGAGAATCTGTAGTCCACTTCCTCTGTCTAATACAGTGTTTCCCTTCTCTAACACACTTGATTCAACTCATCAAATAATTCCCAAGCTCTTCACAAGGTTAAAATTAAGGTGATGGGACAGGAAGACACTAGACTGTACAGAAACAGGGCAATCAGGAGGACACTGTTGTAATATAAAATAATATATTGTGGGACATTCCTGGTGCACAAACATATATATGGAGTTGGTCCCCCTTTGCAGCGATAACAGCTTCCACTCTTCCACTTCTTCCGTGGGAATGTGTGCCCATTCATTCTGTGGAGCATTTATAAGGTCAGGCACTGAAGTTGGATGAGAAGGCCTGGCTTGCAATTTCCATTCCAGTTCATCCCAAAGGTGTTATATGGGATTCAGGTCAGGGCTCTGTGTGGGCCAGTCAAGTTCTTTCCCACCAACCATGTCTTTACAGACCTTGCTTTGTGCACTGGGGTACAGTCATACTGGAATAGAAAAGGTTCTTCCCCAAACTGTGTCAAGAAGTTGGAAGTATGGTGTTGTCCAAAATCTCTGGGTTGGCTGAAGCATTAAGATTAAGATCACTTGAAGTAAGGGGCCTAGACCAAACGCTGCATAACAGGTGTGTCCCGATACTTTTGTCCATATAATGTAGTACTTGACAGCTAAATGTGTGATTGCTTCACATTGTTCAAAGTCTCTTTATCAATCATAACTTTTTATATTGTAAAATGTTAACTTAAATATACCACCCTGATATATTTAGAAGATATTTGATGTTGTCATTTATGAATATGGCCCAGATCTGATGTACCCAGTGAGCTGAAGCTTTAAATAAGGATATCTGCAGTGGGCCACAGCTTGAACAAGAGATCTAATGTTTACTACAGCTAAAGCCTTTACATAGTGTTACAGTCTATATTTGAGCATTTACAAAGTGGTAAGGACGAAGAGTTGGCTCTGTCTGTTGTGCCTGTTGACCTGTGAACCGTTCCCACGAACACACAGGGCGTGTGCTGTGGGAAAGGACCTCCAAGCTGCTGAAGCCCACCCGCTTTGATTTTCTTTGTTATCTACGAAACGACCACGACCTCAGCCTTCGGTTCACGGTTCAAAAACATTAATTATACCTTCTGCTCGTCCATGGTATCGCCACCGAGAGTCGGTGTGGGATGTTTTGTTGAGTTTTTCACCCAGGTCCTCTGTGAAGGTACAGCTCCGTACAGTCTCTCCGGTACTGATGCTGCTGCTACAGAGCACTGCATCTTCTACCGAGGCCACGGACACTGTGATGTACGCATGCGCGAACTAAGGACTGCTGGGTAATGTAGTTTTCGTACATCGTGGGACTGTGGGGATGGGCGATACCAGTTTATTTCAATCCAACACCAAGCAAACTATATGGACAAAGGTATTGGGACACACTTGTTTTCCAGTTTTTGGGCTAGGCCCCTTACTTACAGTGAAGGGCAATCTTAATGCTTCAAGATATTTTGGAGAATGCCATGCTTCCATCTTTGTGGAAAGAGTTTGGGGGAAGGCTTTTTTCTATTCCAGCCTGACTGTGCCCCAGTGCACAAAGCAAGGTCCATGTAGTGTACCATTAAGTTAATTTTCAATCTAATACCAAGTAAATACCATGGCTTGTATCCAGATAGTTTTAGAAGTATTTTAATGCATGGAAAAAGCAGTGGAAAACCAGTAAGTGTGAACACTGAAAATTGCCCTTGCAAGAGGATTATGAATCATAGCATAAACAGACTTAAGAGTAGTGGAACGACCTGCCTCTGAGTGTGTGCGAGCGTGTGTGTGTGAGCCAGAGATTTGCTCATTTCACAAAACCATCTTACAAAGGTCAAAGGTGGGGCCTAAACTGTGTAAAGTGTCCATTTGTAAAGACGAACACTTTACAATGTGACTTTCCTGACAGTTTCACAGATGGAGGCTGGTGAAAGCAGACTATTCCTTTCTTTATAGGAATGAAGGAACTGACTCTTGTTTAACACGAGGCAGTCAACATTAGACATGTAATATTTATGGTCACTTAAAAATGCATTATGAATTTTCAGTATATTACTAGACACCAGTATGAGGGGACAAAGAATAGTGACCAATAATGTCATGTTTCAGTGCCCTGTTTAATCACTTCTACCCATCTTCAAGACAATGCAACATGTGCTTTAAAAATCCATTTACCTCTAATCTCAAAACATACCAACATTTAATGACGAACCACATTTGAATTGACATTTTTTAAAGTATAAGTTCTTTAATTGTTAATATTGAATTCATTCCTTTCTTTTGTTGAAGTCCCAATAATCTCAATGCTGTATTAAAAATATAGATATGGATACACACACACACACACACACACACACACACACACACACACACACACACACAAACACATATATATATATATATATATATATATGCAATTTTCTTAAACAGTTATTGACTTTTTGGTTAAAAAAATACAAAAGTTTGATTTTTTAAAAATAGTTCTTTAATAAGAAGTGTATTTTTCACACATTTAAAGCACATTCATAATCTAGCTTCCTGCTATACATGTGCTTTTTGTGATAAGAGCTGATTTTTACTGTGAAAGATTTTCATAAATAGATTTTCACAACATTTTTCGCCTTCATAATTAAAACATCTATATTATATTTTATACAATATTATACAATATTATTATGAATAGAAAATTATTCCATAATTAATAAGCATAATCCATAGTAAAAGACTAAAAAAGGATGGTTATAGAAAGCCACTGTTCATCAGTAAATACACTGATACAAATGTGTATTTCTAGAGTACATATACATGAATCTAAGGGGGGAAAACAGAAATACATAGAAATGCAGTTTTGTCTGTTAGGCCTGAGAAATGTGTAAAAGGCATCGCTGTTGGGTTACATTTAAACATGTAATTTTCTCAAACCACAGTGATTTCTATCGTCTCAACATCTTCTCTAAGTTTTTGGATGAGTGCAAGGTTTGACGTTAGGTTGATGTGTCCTTTTGACACTAGTGCGGCACACAGTGGTAGAATTTCAGCCAGGCTAAAGGGTAGCTAGATAAAAGGACAGGATTACCAGACTCTGTGCTTATGGACCACTCCACAAAATGATCACTTACCGAGCAATTAGTTAAAGTGCTTAAAGCCTCCCAGCACGGCTGTGTCCTCTGAAAACACCTGTTCTGCTGCCCACATCCTTGTTTTAAAAAAAGTTGAATGGATGTGAGATGAAAGAGCGCTGTTGCTCGATTCTTCATGCACCTGACACCCACCACTTTAATCTCTACTTTCTCTGAGAATAATGAAGCAGGAGACGTAGTGACTGCAGCATGTGACAGGATCGCTAACAGCAGGTTGAGGAGTAAGAGGGGTAAGTGGATCTCAATGGTGGGAGACATGACCCTGGAGGATCTCAGACATAGTAGCTATGTAACTCATGGATCTTAGATATCATCTGTGGTGACAGTAGAACTGCAGGAGCGCAGATGTAGAAGTTGTGGTGACTGTGGAGCTGCAGGAGCTCATTTGCGGTGGTTGTGGTGACTAAAACTGCAGGAGCTCGGTTATGGTAGTTGTGGCACCTGTGGAACTGGAGTAGCTCAATTATAATTGCTATGGGAACTGTACAAATGCATAAGCTCAGCTGTTGTAGTCATAGTAACTGAAGAGCTGCAGGAGCTTAGTTGTGGTAGCTGAGTAGTAATGGTGTTGGCCGTGGAACTTCAGGAACTCAGTTGTGGTAGCCATGGTGACCGTGGAACTTCAGGAATGGTAGCCGTGGTAAATGTAGAATTACAGTAGCTGGGTTGTGGTAGACGTGATGACTGTGGAACTTCAGGAACTGAGTTGTGGTAGTTGCTCAGTTGTGGTAGAAGCAGCTCAGAAGCGATGGCTGTATGGGTCACTGAAGCGGAAGGCCTGGATCTCGTTGACAGTGGAGAGGAGATCCCGCATGCGTCTGGCCCGTCGCTCTTCCAGCACCAGCCTTCGAGAGCGCTCTCGGGCAGCCTGCTGCTCCATGAGCTTTTCCATCCGCTTCCGCCTCAGCCACCTGCACAAAAACACACGCTTTTTCAGACTGCATGCTCCACCAACACCCACCGATGAAACACAGGGGCACTTAGGTGCATATTTTCATTGTTCCATTTATAATTCTAAATAATAATTACAAACAATATTATCGGACAATTGATCAAATAATCAAATAAATCTTTGAAATATTTGTATGAATTTCTAGGTGCCACGCCTTTGCTTTAATGAAATTATGCAAAGGGACTCCACAAGTAAAAGCATATAAATAGGACCAGGAAATAAAAAGTAACTTGTATACATTTGGTTTTAAAAATATTAACCATTAAACTTCTAGAGCTATTTCTTTTATTTTATGTACTGTTAGAAAGCAATTAAGTAATTATTAGAATGCAATGAGTACACCTCTCTAACGAGTACACCTTAAAGTAGCTGAAGACATTCATTAGGAAGAGTTTCTGGATACTTTAACTAGTATATCTTCTGCTTACAAAGATAATCTATATAATTAGGAAAACAGTCCAATATACACAATCTGTGTTTTCACCCACTTGCATCCTTTCCTGTTTAATTATAGTCCCCCAAGATACAAACAGTGTAAATGGCAGTTAAGGTTCACTGGTGTACAATAAATTAGTTTTAATGGCACAATAAAGGGTGTATATTTTCCCTTTTTTTATCATTTAGACATTGTTTATACAATTAGAATTAATTATAGAATTAGTGCAACTACATGGTACAATCATGCTCTCTGACTAAAAGTAGTGGTCACTCACAGTCTGAAGGCTTTCTCACACTCCTCCGGTCTATGGATGTAGATGTTGGTCTCCTCCTCCAACCTCTTCATCTCCTCAAGCTGCTTTTCCTTCAGCTTCTGCTCATGCTTTCTCTGCAGCCACAACTTAAACGCCTCCTCTGGGTTGCAGCACTCCATCTGCGGGGACGCACACCACACACAAAGAGACACACACACAGGTACACTCACGCATACATGCATAAAAATTGTATCATCATGATGGATTTGGCCTAATTGTCATGATTCGTACTGGAATTCATTAGAATAATATACATTCGATTATTTAATCTTTTTTATCCAAAATGAAAATCTTTAACAAAAATTTATTTTGTTTGGTATATGTCTTTATTTATTGTCTTTATTCCTCTACCATGCAGATGTTTGTGAATTCAGTGTGATTTTAATATTGCTTAATCAAAATGACATTAAATTGACGGTAGTGCCCTTCTCTCTTTCCCTTCCAATGACAACCAGGCCTCAACTCGCATCTCAGACTGTCTGGCCGACATTTCCTCTTGGATG
>JBBPDB010156290.1:0-13866 GCA_037974465.1 Brachypetersius altus
TTTGGGAGGGTTTTAGCTTTTCATATGAGCTATTTCTAACACCAATTGATTAATTAAAAGTCAGGTTAATAGCAGGTGTTTCTACAAAATAGATAAGCGACAAGACTTTTGTCAGGGACTGTACAGTAAACCGCCAGTTTTACACGGATCAGGAGCCGTAGATTCAGTCACACACACTTTTTTTTTACGTGCTCTTGGAACAGTGATTACTGTAGTGGTTCTTAGTACATTTTAACCCATTTATTTTTCTGTCTCTCTTTTCTGGCTTTCCCAGATGTGTGAAGTTTCTTGAAGGCAATGAAACTAACCAACTGATATTTGCATCCGTTACCAATATTCCTGCCAAAGATGCAGCTCATTTGGAGGTAAGGTACCCATAGTAGCAAATTTGAGATGAATTGGAAACGTGTACATATCTGGGCAAACACAATGACCAGTCATTTATACATTTAATTTCCAGTCAGAGCTGCTATACTACATACAAATTATTAATAATTCAGTAACTTAAACAAACAACTAGTGTTAGTATATCTGTCCTTTGCTGTATTAGTATATTTCTCCATTTATCTGCCCTTTGCTGATTTTACAGCTGTAATTCTTTCAACATTTCTGATTCTGTCCATGTTGCCCAAATTTGTAAATGTAGACTCCTAAGTGGAAGCCTGCTGCTTCACTTTGACTAATTACAGAGAAAGAATCTCACCTTGTTCACACTATGTGCTGTGGTGTGTTCACATGTGGCTATAAGGGGCCACTTGACTTGGCTTTACTTTTCATTCATGTCCTGCACGGTTGTTGGGAGTCTTATTTTAATAATTGTAATAATTGTTTTGGACACATCTGTGTTTTCATTTTTCATAAATACAAGTGGCTCTTCTTTTAACCCCCCTGTGGTAGAATAACTGACCATTTGGGAAGACCTTTTGCTGGCAGACCAAAGCCATAACAGGATGAATTAGATAAAAGACTTAAAATGACCAAGACATAAAGGTTAATAGTAGAATATATCTGATGTTTTACTAAGAGCTTTGTTATATCCATTAAATATGTTTCCTATTTTTCTTCTATTGAAAAAAATTGGAACTTGCATCTAATGACAGTTTTATTTGAAGACTAATTCAACTAAAGCACTCTCTGAACGTATTCATCAGAGACAGATTTTTAAAAATGTATTTTGCTTTGGTAGGACATTGATGCTTTGCTGGTATTGGAGGCAAATGGTAGCCTGGTCTTGTACGCAGGAGTCACACGGGTGAGCTGGCAATTAAGCATTTCATTAGAAACCTGTTTTCTTTCTTTTTCTTTTTTCCCCTGCATGTTTAGTACTTTAAACATTACATATAAAATGCAATTGTTTTCGATTGTGAACATGTGGCATAGTAAACACGTCCAAATAAAATTTTACTAGAGAAAAACATGGACTCAATGAGTGGCAAACAGACAGAATAAAGACATATGTTAAGAACATACTTGACACCATATTTAGCTTTTTTTTTTTTTTCCTGTTCTAAAAAATTGTTTCAGCTATGCAGATAAAGTGAGCTTCGCAGCTCACAGCCTAGGTGACTGCTACTTTGTGTGCTACTTTGGAAGCCTTTGCAAAAACAAAATCTCATCATGACAGTCAAAAAGAGACACACCATTTTAATTCCAACATTATTATGAATAAAATGATTACAAACAAAAATATTCTGTACAATCCATTCTTGTAAGCTATTGAAGAAACTTTTTATGAAGGTTTTTGTGTTTTCATCATGTTTATCCAAGCTTTGCACAACGTAATACTAGAATATTTTACATGAAGCCAGATACAAGGATGTTTATAAGGTGATACATGGGCAGGATTCCTGCTTATATGGTATAAATATTGCTGTAGTTAATCTTGTGGTGAAGAACAAGAAGTTTAGCAGGAATTAGCATGCATTGGAAATTTCTAAAGTAGTGTTAAGGCTCTGAATAGCCATAATGTGTGATGTCAGCATATAGCTGAATATTACAACCAATTAACATCAAAGCAATCGTGTGTATATAATTTAAGAAAAAAAAGATGGGCTGAGAATAGATCTCTGCATGACCCCTTTGGTTGTCTCCAGGAATTCTGATGACGCATTCCATGCTTTCACAAAATAATTAATTAATTCTGAAACCTTTTCCATACATACATAAGCATCCAACAAATAGCTAACAGGCTATTTTGCTGCAGGGAATGATCAACTGTGTCAAAGACTTGATAATGCATTCAGCATGTACAACACTTATCAAAGAGGAGGTTATTTTATAGCCAATAGTGTTCTATAGATAATATTTACCATAACACACTATAGCCATCCGTGAAACCAAGTTGGATGGTACATAAAAGGAGGGAGTTTAGAAAAAAACATATTCTGTTCACCAGCAGGCTTATTAAAGTTATGCAAACTTTGGCTGATATTAGCTGTCCTGGTAATAAAGTAGGAATTAAATGCTCGAAAAATTCAATATTAAACAGGTAGCCGTCTTCAACAAACTGTTGCTTTGTTTTATCATTGTTTAAACTGTATTGGTAGAGTTTACAAATTTAGCTGGGTTAGTCATTAAATCAGTTTACTTTTTCATAATTAGCATTTTTTTCACAGCAGGAGTGGAATTTTATTAGCTTTTTAAGAGGTGCATGCCTGTTAACAAAAGAGTAAAAACAAACTCTTTGGAATCGGCAGGGTATATTATAACACAGAAAGAGAGATCGTGTGATCTTACTTATTACTTACTGTTGTTTTATCACAATGTACAAATCAGTCTTGCTCAGTCTCATGATCCTGGCACAAGGGTTATTTAAATGTGAATTTTTGTTGTCTGTCTGTGGGGGCTTAGGTGTATAATATAGGAGTAAGGCCCCTGTTTTAATAATTTGACCTAAATCTAAGTAATCATTAATACTCATTTGAATTTTTGTGATCTAGCCTTTAGTACAATACATACATCCAGGGTACATGGAATTATTAAGAGCTTTTCTCGAATTTTGCAAGCAGTGTGCAGCTCATGTCATGGTTATTCTGGGAGAGCAAGCTAGTAATGTGCTGTGCTAGAACAGACTTCTAATATCATTATTCTACTGGTTTTGAAGGCAGATTGACTGGCAACACATGTTCAGTCAGTTGGGACACTTGTTTCCAACAATCAAAGGCGCAAATGCCCTGTGGTCTCGCAAAAACAACTCTCACTTATTAAATTACTAAATGTTTAGCATGGCATAAAAAACGGTTTAGTATTTTGCTAACATTATTACTTTATCCTCAAAAATGCAAAAATAAAAAGTTTTGCATCTATAAGTGTGTTCCACAGAAGATAAACATTTTTCCAACCTGCGACTCTTAATTCGAACAGCCTTTGCATTACTTCAGCTGCTTTACTTCAGCTTTTACACGCAGTGTAAGGACCAGGAGTGAGCAGGTCAGATTTCTATTAATCTTTTTTTTGAGGCAGCCAAGCTCTTTACCTCAAACTGGTGGATTTCATGAACACTCTGATCTGAATAGCATAAACTGGTGGCCATCTTTAATCCATACATGGACACTTGCTTCCAGGCAGTGCATTCTGAATTACCATAAATATTCACAGAAACCTACCAGCAGGAAAGCCTTTAAGAGATAATGTGGGGGAAATAATTATTTGATCCACTGCTGAACTTTTAAGTTTGCTGACTTCCAAAAAATGTCCCTTAATTATGAGGTTGTTTAATTTTTGTAGAGAGAGACAGAATATCAAACAAAAATCAAGGGGAAAAAAAACAGGTTGCATAAAAGTATTCTGATTTGCATGTCATTGAGTGCAATAAGTATTTGATCCCCTAGAACCCAGTCAGACTTCTGGCTCCCACAGACTGTGCCCATTACAATCAATTACAGACTCTCCTGATCTAAACCTGTGTATGAAGCACACCTGTCCACAGAATCAGTTTCTTCCATTCCAACCTCTCCACCACCATGGGCAAGACCAAAAATCTGTTAAAGGACATCAGGGACAAGATTGTACTTTTACATTTATGGCATTTATCAGACGCTTTTTATCCAAAGCGACTTCAATTCCCTAACTACAGAGGACAGTCTCCCTGGAGCAACTTGGGGTTACGGGTCTTGCTCAGGGACCCAGTAGTGGTGCTGAAGGTAGCCTATGACCTCTTGGTCCAGAGGCAAGTATCCTACCACTAGGCCACCACCACCACCAGCAGAAGAGAAGCTTCTTGCTGATGGTCTTGAAACCCATTCCAGCCTCATGCAGGTCTACAATCTTGTCCCTGACCTTTGACAGCTCTTTGGTCTTGTCCATGGTGGTGGATATTCGGTCTCTCTCCAAAAAAATGAAACTACGTCATGAATTAGAGACTGTTGTCTTGTTTGTAAGTCAGCAAACTTACAAATTTGACAGGGGATCAAATTAGTTCCCTCACTGAATTTGATGAACAAAATAGAAAATGTAACTTTGTTTTGCTTTTTAACTATCATTTAAAAAATGTTCAACAGTAAACAGTAGGGGGAGATACACCTTTACATGCTAAAAGTAAATTCTGTCTCTCCACTGTGTTGACAGCCATTTCAGGTTGCCACCACCTTCCATGGAACCAACCGTGCTAGCTTCTGTGTTCTCAGGCTTTATGTGCCCGTACATTTCCTGTTATTTCATGTATCATGATGAAATAAAATAGAAAATGCACAAAATATAGCTGAAACAATTCATAAGAATGATCTATACAATGACAAATTCTGCTCTATTGAACACTCAAATAAAAAGGCATCTAAAAAGAAAGTACCAATGTTATTTTTGTACTAGTACTGAGATCAAGGAATCCGTAGAGATAAAGGTCCTGTAAGGTACAAACGATGCAAATGTTAATGTACAAATGTATACAGTGGGAATGTTTACAGTTTTCATAACTATTTTAAATAGAAAGGCAAGACAAGGTATTTGGGAGCAGTACAGCTTGAACAACAATTGTTTTCTAACTAAATGTTGAGAAAAAGTATCTTTTTTGTGACAATAGAGAATATTAGGTCTTCTAAAAGTTAAGCACAAAAAATGTTTTGATCACTTATTTTTGAAGCCAAAACGTCTGTCACGAGTTCCACAGTTGTGTCTGCATTTCGGATAGTTTTTCTGTGGAATTGAGGAGAGTTAACGCTGATTCGTTTCCTGTTTTTGTGTGTGAAAGTAATTCTGTAAATGCCACCTCATTATGACTTGTCTTATTTCATTAGCTAGTAATGACTGGCTTTTATTTGAAACCGTTTCCAGTTATGTATCAGACTAGTGGCATTTAAATTGCAGCTGCCAGTAACTTTAACCTAATGTTGGTTTCCTTATCAGGTGAGCAAAGTGTTTGTTCCTGGCCTTCTTTCACCAAACTTCAGTTTGCCCAATCACCTGCCCTCTCTGAACACCCCTCTGGAGAACGTGAGCACACCTGCCAAGGCAACAGTCCAACATATGAGCAGACTTGAGGAGGTACTGTAACGGGGAAAAAAAAGTTAACTACCTATTGATATTAGGACTGCATGTAACGGACAAAATATTTGTTTTGTGATCATACTGCTACATATCACAATTGTGATTCTTTTTCAATATGTTGAGGGACCCATATCTGTTTTCTGAACTAAAAAAAAGCTTTAAATGTGTAAATATTGTTAATATTGTTAAAAATGCCTGCTGCACCCATCCATATGGTTCAAATATTAAAACTAAATCATCGAAATAATGAAATAGACATCAGCCATACCGTTAAAACCACTGTACCTAATATTGTCTTTTTTCAATGGCACCTGTGAAGGGGTGGAATATATTGGCTAACAATTGTCTGTTCTTGAATTTGATGTGTTGGAAACAGGAAAACAGGTAAATCTAAGGATCTAAGCCACTCTGAATGACAGCATCTCTTATACAGCAGGTCTTGCGTGGTGTTGCTGGTGTGCAGGGTTAGTACCTAGCAAGTTTTCCAAGGAATGAGAACCAGAGAACCCTTTTTAAAGCCCAAGGCGCATTGTTGCATGCAGGGAGAGAAGGCTAATCTGTCTAGTCTGATTCCACAGAAGAGCTACTGTTGCAAATTGCTGAAAATGTTGACGTTGGCTGTGATAGAAAGGTGTCAGAACACGTGGGGCTTTGCAGTCGCTGTGTCCAAGTGGTCATGCTTCCCATGCTTAACACTGTCCACTGCTAAAGGGTGTGTGAGCATCAGAATTCGATCATGAGGCAATGGGAGAAGATGGCCTCATCTGATGGTTTTCTTTTACATGGTGTAGGCGTGTGGGTTTGTGTGGGTGTGGGTTTGTGTGTGTGTTGCTTACCTGGGGAGAGCACAAGAATGCACTGTAGGAGGAAGTTAAGCCTGCGGAAGCAATGTGATCCATGGTCAGCCGGGAAAACTTTGACCTACCTAAACATTGTTGTGCACTAAGTGGCAGGGACCTTTTTCAGATACTGCGCCCTGTCGCACTGCAAACACTGCTCAGGAGTGGGTTGAGGAAGGTTTCTCCAGTTCTCTAGATCTCAGATTGACCATCTGTGGGATATTCTGGACAAACTCCTCCAATCCTGGAGACCCCACCTTACAACAGAACTAAAAGGTTCTGCTTGTAGCGTCTTGATACCACAGCACACCTTCACAGGTCTTGTACATGCCATTGTTCAGAGATGTTTTGTTGGCACGAGGGGGACCATGGTGGTTTTATTATGGCTGATTAATGTATCCACAATAAGTGCTCCAAGAAAAATGTTATTGTTGCTAGCTCCAAGAATTTAATCAGTATAATATTTAAATCATTTTAAATTGAATAACTTTTAAAACAAATGTACATTGACTAATGAAGATATCCCTGACCAAAAAAGTTATGAAGTCATAAATAGTTTGAAAAAATACGAACCACAATGGAATACAGCTCTCTGAAATGCATACAGGAGAACAGCTTGAGGGCAAATTGATTTAGTCCTTCACTTAACATGAAGGATAGCTGCACTTGATTGAGGCTTATGCCTTAGTTAGACCACTAATTACATTCGATGGCTGTTACAGTTATGACACTGCATTTATTTGGCACTGCCTATGAGTTCTTGCTGGTTTTTATAACCAATATATCATGTATGGTCTGTCCTTCTCGGTCTCTTTCTGACACTGCCATTGTCCATCAGCCGGACATGCCATCCCCAGTGTCGGAGGTGCGATGCTCGGTGCAGCACTACGAGTCATCGTGGCTGGATGACTCACCCTTCCAGCAGGCTGCGCCACACATCCAAGCTCTTCGAGATCCTGTCAGCAACCGGGTTACACTGGTCAGTTAGAACTAACATGTTGAATGTGACCCAATACATTTTGGTAGTGATCACTGATGTACATCAAAACAGGAATGTAGTGCTGGGTGATTATAGTCTGGTCAATACTGGCATTGACTCTGTTGTCGATAAATGTGTTTTAGTTGTGGTAGTGATAACTTTGTAATTTGAACTCCATATACTGGCAAAAAAAGTATGTGAAGCTTCTGGAATTGTATGGTTCTCTGCATTGATTTCTCATAAAATGGGATCTAATCTTTCAAGTCAAAGTTATTGACAAATTTAATGTGCCTGAAATAATAACAATAACAAAAATCTTACATGTGTTTATTGAGAAC
This sequence comes from Brachypetersius altus, assembly GCA_037974465.1. NCBI lineage: Eukaryota > Metazoa > Chordata > Actinopteri > Characiformes > Alestidae > Brachypetersius > Brachypetersius altus. The sequence continues at coordinate 7,638 of JBBPDB010156290.1, forward strand.
AACCATAAACAACTAGTGCTTGTGTAAAACGTACGTCAACCCTAAAGTTAATTACCTCAAAAAAGGTAACTGGAGTTAAGAAAATGAGTTTGGAGGTGTGGGCTAGAGCTACTTTGGCTGATAAAAAACGAATCAACTTTTGGAGTTTGTATTCGTTTATATGATGCATTCCTCACCAAAAAGAGCTTTCAGAGGATATACGATCAAGGATTGTTGATTTACATAAAGTTGAAAGGGCTACAGAGTGGTTTTAAAGACATTAGAAATTCACCAGTCTACAGTTAGGCAAACAATCTACAAATGGAGACACTTTGGGACTGTGGCTACACTACCACTGTGGCTACACTACCAAAAAGGTAAAAAAAAAAAACAACTCCAAGTGACAACCAAAGATTTGAAGGCATCATTGGAACTGGCTAACATCTGTGTTCACGAGGAGTATGTGACAACTCTTACATTAATCACATTGAATAAGCAGGGCGTCTGAAACTCTGAGCAAGTCCACTACAGAATGACTTTAGAAAAACAAAATCTACCTTTTGGAGTGGCCCAGACAGAGCCCAGATCTCAATCGAATAGATATGCTATGGAATTACTTGAAAAAAGCAATACACATGAGATGCCCAAAGAATATGACGCAGCTAAAGCAGTTTTGCCAGGAAGAATGGGCTAAAATTCCTCCTGAACTTTGTGCAGGTCTGATCCACAGCTACAGGAAGCCCCTGGTTGCGGTTATTACTGCCAAGGGTCAACCACTTATTATACCGTTTATTAAACGGCTCACGGACATTTTTTTAATTGGTTGTCCTCAATAAAGACGGACATGAAAGATCAGGAAAACCATGCGTTATTTTAGGCACGCTCAATTTCTCAGTACACAGATCACCTTTTCTACCAGACCTGCCCAGAAATCTACCTTCTCAGTATTCGATGGATCCCCTTTGACTGTTTTCACTCAATCTTGAATGCTGTTGAAAAATGGCAATGGACTCCTAGGACCATAGGTTTGATGTTCTGCCATATGATATTTATGACACTTTGATACGACTAATGGTGTAAGTATCCATGTATTGTAGCATGGGCTCAAAAATGCGTGCAACAGAATAAGAAGTACAGAATATACACAATGCAATTATTGTTGTATACAAAGCATTGTGCTGTAGTATGAAATTTTGATGACCTGTTTTTCTTTTTCTTTTTTTTATATGCAGATGTATGGACCAAGCAATGTCCACTTAATTTTTTTTTGTCTCTAATTAATGTTTTTTGTCTGACCTGGTAAAGAAACCTGGTGATTTTATACTCGCCCCTTAATAATGGTCAGAAGCTTGTGTGCTCCTGGCATGTGATTTCCAGATTGCATTCGCAGACTGACACAAAAGAATATGGCTGTGCGCATGCATTCACATCAGAGCAGCCAGAAACTGTTATGTTGTTGACGAGGTTCAATAAGGTCCTTTTTCAGCATCCAGCCTGTCTGTCTGCAGGGCCTGTTTCGTCAAAAAGGTCGAGGCATGTTTTCCTGCCACAGGTCTTTTCATTTCAGAGCTGTCAAAATAATCTTACATGGGCTGAACTTATTGTGGCTCATATTAAAGATTTGTATTAATGGCAGAATGGGGTAGCTTTGGGTCCTTATTGCAAATTAAGTTTATTTTAGCCATTTTTGTGCTGACCTCTGATTATAATTTGTCCTCCTTTACATGTTTTAGGAGCTGAGCAGTGGCTTGATGCTGAGGATCACTGTTCCTGAAGTTTCCACCTCAGAGCTCGGTCAGAACACCACATGCACGCACACATGCACTAGCTGTGAGACATGCCATATAGTGCTTCCTGCTTGACTCATTCAGGGGTTGTAATCTGTCTGTAGTGTATCCATAAAGTATGAATTTTTAATACGTTATGGTTTAGTGGCTACTGTGTAATTAAGTCAGGCATCTTGTTATTTTGCTTCAGAGATTCACTTAATGAGCACGATTATAGCCTTTTGTAACTAACCCAAAATTTTCATTCAACTGTTCTTCAAATACCTCCAGAATATAATATCTGTTCCTGGCTTTTCTGGTGTCCTGTCATATTGTTTGTCACAGCTGTTTAGGCATAATTGTCTTGTGGTGTATTCGTTTGTGTTCCTTAATTGGCTTTTTGTCTTGACCTGATCTCTTCATTTACTTCTCTCTAAAATTACTGCAAAATTACAACCTCTGTCAGCTTATTATTAAGGCATTCAATCCAAATGCAGCGTCTCACTATGACTAATAAAGTGACATTTTAGCCAGCTTTGTTTTGACCTTTTGAAGCTTGTTTGCCAATTAAGATCTTGGCAGATTCATTAGGAACCTAATTGCATTTTGCTCATAGATAGCACATAAGAGTTGTGCTCATGGTGTTTGAATGTTCAGTGTATTGCTATTTTTTCAGGTCGGCTGGTAATTTAGCATTTTTATTTAATTATTTTTGTTATGAAACAAAAATTACATTTGAAGCAGGCTGCTTCCTCTTAGTATACATCTTTAACCCACAACGCAAGTTTTCTTTATGCTACAAATGCATATCATGTGACCCACTAAATCTGACCAGAGAAAAATCTGGCTTACCCTCCTGCTGTTTCAATTAATCCTGTTGCACTTGTGCCAGCAGCGTTTAGCTCCATGCACAACCCTTCTCATCACCCGCTGCTGGGCTTCCATCAGTCATACAGGCCAACGCGTTGGCAAATGGCCCTCTATAAATCCCTTATTGGCAGCAACCCTCTATACTGCACTTATCCGTTTTCTTTACCAACCTTTCCACCTACTTATGCACTCTGAGCCGGTGCGGTTTTATTCTTTATTTCTTTGAATTTGCTGCCTCCTCTGATTGAAACCTGCTCTAGAGTCATCTCCGCTAAAACCGATTCCTTTTATTTACCATCGCCCCCTCATCTTTATTTAGATTGAAGTCCTCATGTACATGTACTGAGGGGTGGATGACATGATGAAGAATTGTAATGTTCTGACATTTTGACCAAGCTAAAGGCTTGTTAAATATTTGTGTAGATATACTATAGAACGACTATGGATTCTAGATTTTTTGACCAATGTGGAATTAAAAAAAAAAATTAAGCAGAAATACCCTACTTTGTGTCTATCCTTTCAGTAAAGAGATGCCTACAGGCCATTCGGTTTATTCTGCCTAAAGATACTGCCATGAAAGTGCTGGTAAAGTGGTACAATATCTACAATGCTCCTGGCGGTCCAAGCATGCACCAGGAGTGGAATTTGTTTGTCACATGCTTCTTGACGCTAATGGGCTACAACACTGAGCGTCTGGCTTGGACAAGAAATGTGAGTGACATTAGTTTTTACTAGCACTGACAGTGCTGCTCAGAAAATAAGAGTTGGTTAGAATTTTCTATTGTAACACTGTGACAGTAGCCAGCAGTGTACATTGCATAAGCTAAAATCAAGTACTTGGGTTTTTTAACACTTGTTGTTGACCCTTCTTCCACAGCTCCATTTAGAAGTGCCCCTCTCTCCAGTAATTGCTCCTAAGAAAGCACGTCCTGCAGACACTGGTTGTGATGAGGTAAGTGTTCTGGAAACAGAGACTGTGGCTTGATAATATTCTCCTCCACTATGCCAGAACTCTACCCTCTGTTTCTCTTGCAAACAATTTAATTAATTCCAATTCAAAACAGATAAAAACAGTCAAAAATATGCAGTGTAGACTGTTCATTAAATCTTCAATGTCATTGAAACATAAGTGTATGCACTTGTGTATGTGATGTTAATCAATATTTTTTTCACCATTTACCATTTACAATGGTAGTAATATAACTCAAGCAGCCTTTGTTTTAGGAAAATAATGACACTCTAAAATAACCTCTCTACTGTTGAAGATGATTTTTTTTCTTTTTAATCACCATTATGCTTTTTCAACTCTTATCAGTAGGGGGAGCTCCACAAAACTCAGAGGCAACCATTAGTTTATAAGCCTCTTACGTTTTCTTCCTCTAGAAATATTTGTATGAATGTTGGCATGTTTAAGGGCATATTGGGGTGTGTCCTTTGCAAATGATGGAAAAACAGTAATTTGGTGACATTATTTCCGTGTACTTAAACTTATTGCTTAGTTATGCTTAAATCACTGCTTATTTTTCTGTCAAACGTCAGTTTGCACCAATCGGTTGTCACTTTTTAGTCAAGTCTATTTCTATAGCACTTTACAGCAGTTGTACCACTGCACCAAAGTGCTGTACAGGAATCATAATATACCCATAACATAGATTCAAGATTCTTTATTTGTCACATGCAGTCATACAAGTACAACACACAGTGAAATGTATCCTGAACCGCTGTGCAAACATTAAAACAATAAGTAAATTATTAATTAAAATCTGGACATTTTCAGTAAGTATAAGTATAGATGTAAGTAAAATTTTACATTTAAAAAAAATATATATATAAATTAAAAAGTAAGTAACTTAAACAAGGAGCACCACCAGTTAAGTGAAATATACAGACCGAAAGTTTTTTGTTTTTTTATTTGTAAAAAACAAAAAAACATACAAAAATATATACATCTCTATTGTTCACATGCCCGAAGTAGCAGCAAATAATACCGAATGTAGGACATAAATGGCCTTTTTAATATGTATTGTTCATTTATGCGGACAATATATTTTAGTTTGGACCATCATAAAAATACATTCCCACAGCTTCAAACTGAAATGAGACCTTTGATTTTTTTCCCCAGTCGGTTCAGTTTGGTGCTCACTGGAACATGTGTGAAATGTTCATGCCTGTCAAAATAACATGAATTAAAGTAAAGGCCACTCTTATACGTTCCCTGTTTGGTGCACACCTGTCCGAAGGGGTAGGATACATTTACATAAAAAATATGTGAGGGATGAATTTGGATTTATACATTGATAGGCCAATGAAGCTTACTTTTTTACAATATGAAAGTAACAATGTTTAAATCCATACCAAACTTCTGAGCAGTCAACGACCATGTACATGTGTAGTTTGATGCATGCCATTACAAAATAAAATATACCAACCCAAATAAAAAAGATGTAATGTTACAAAAGCTTCAAATATGACATTTTGTTTGGAAAAGCACACACTCGAAATAACTCCTTTCAAAGGAACATGGTCTTGCATCAACCAGCTTGGGGTGGTTTATTAAATAAAAGTGGTATTGTGTTTCTATTTGGCAGTATATGAATTGTCCCATGTCTCTCAAGTGTTAGTAAATGAGTACTGCTGACAGTCCTAGTTCAGAGTGTCAGTGGGTTACAAAGCCGAATGCACAAAGTAAAAAGGTCCTTTTTGTCTCATCATCTTTTTCTTCACAATATATTTTCTTGGCCTACTCAGGACTGGGCATACCTTTGTGGTTCAGACTATCACTGTCGAGTTTTGGCTCACTCAGTCGTGGGCCTTCCAGGTCTGGAGCCAACAGTACCTGTTGGAATGGATGACAGTGCGCCAGCGGCAGGTCTGGAGCCCTCTGCTCTGCTCTTCCCTCACATTCCTGCACTCTTCTATGTCCTGCACCTGCTTTATGAGGACCTGAAACTCGACGAGCTACAACGCAGTGGCGCCCGGGCCCTCGTTAGTCTCCTGCAGCAGTTGGCCAGGTAAACACTTAACACAGTAAAATGGCCAAAGACAGTAATGTTAATTACTTTACAAATCCAACAGTTATTTTTGTTTTTTTTTAAAGCCAGGAAGCAAAAAGACAAACAATGATGAACAACAAAAATTGTGACAGTGATTCGAAAGTAATTGATGGTGAAATGTCATGAACAAGAGACTTTGCTGAAAATAGTGTGTGCCCAAAATGTGAAACAAGCAAGAAATGCACATTTTATTGTGTAACAAATGAGGGAGGGAAACGGGCGCAACTAAAGAAAGTGCATTTAAATTGAGTGAGCATAGAGTAATTGTGACCGCTCTAAAAATGACTGTTCTTGTCATTCTGTGTTGAATGAAATATTCTTTTTGGGTGGATAGTCAGCTGAAAAATCTTACTGGATTGTTTCAATAAATGTCAAGAGCTTGTTTGCTTTTGTATTAATAGGGAACAGAAAAGCTGAGAGGGTTTGATGGCTCTTCATAGAATGTGTGTGTGTGTCTGTGTGTGTGTCTGTGTGTGTGTCTGTGTGTGTGTCTGTGTGTCTGTGTGTGTGTGTGTCTGTGTGTGTGTGTGTCTGTGTGTGTGTGTGTCTGTGTGTGTGTGT
>JBBPDB010156315.1:0-13864 GCA_037974465.1 Brachypetersius altus
AAAAAAAAAGGAAATAACATGTCGTCTCGTTTTAGTCAACGAAAATTGACATTTTGGCATAGTTTTTATTTTGTTAACCACATTTTTGTCTCGTTCTTATTCATCAACAATATTACATGATATATTTTGTTATAGTTCTTTTAGAAGAAGGGTCTAGGAACGGTGATGATTGTGGTCCAGTTCAAAACTGCGGGTTCTGTGTAACTGGGTTTAAAGCTGTTTTCAGATCATCCTGATTACTGACCCTTACCTTCCGTGTCATTAGTCTTGGAGAAATCTTGCATATGTTTGCATGCATTATTGAACCATAAATACTGCCTCTATAGTGTTTGTATTTGAGTGTTGTTTACTAATGTTGTGATTGTAAGCTTCCTTACTATATTATGTTGAATTAATATTTTTAACCAAAAGATATGTATCATATGGTGAAAGAATATATATTTTTAAAAATGTTTATTTTCATGTTCATATTTTTAGTAAAGACGGAGCACTTCTGAAGTTGAATGAAATGGAAGTATCTCAAATGACAAAAACAGAAAGGCTGTTTTCTGTCACTGGATGTCATGACAAAGCCCTGTTTCAGCATTCCAAGCTAATTTTGTTTATTTTTGTCATTCTAACAATATTTCAACATAGCTTCTGAAAGCTTCTGAAAGCTTATTTGACATATAGATTATCTGAGTCGTCTTTGAGGAAACTGAAAATTGTATCAGAGAAAACTGATGTTGGCTTATTTTTCCCCCCTGGGCTTTTCTTTTATCACTTATGCTCCGGCTGGATCTCACGCATTTGACAACGTGCTGCTACCTCATTATACTTTTCACCTGTTCTCATTGCATAGGAGGTGAACACTGAGAAGCTGACTGCATTTGTGAACACTCTGAATGGCAAGGAGGGCACAGGCTCTCATCTGGTCACAGTGCCCCCGGGCCCCAGCCTGGCAGACGCGCTCCTCTCCTCCCCCATCCTGGCAGGTGAGGGTGGCACCATGATGGGTCTGGGCGCCAGCGACTTTGAGTTTGGAGTGGACCCCAGTGCCGACCCTGAACTTGCTCTGGTAAGATGTCATGAGTAAACACGGTGTTCTGTTAACTTGTTCTGTTTTTGTCCCGCACTTAAAGGGTGGCCTTTCCTAGTTGGTTTGAGCCATGAACAGATACAGCAATGTAAGCATAGCAGCTTTAGGAATTTGTCAGAATGTACGTTTGGGCTCTGTGGTAGGCTCAAAAATAAAGTTTAGCAGTACATGTCAATGTAGCCAGGTGTAGTACATTTAAAAACTTAATTCATACTTAAATAATCTCTCTCTAGGCTCTCCGCGTGTCTATGGAGGAGCAGAGACAGCGGCAGGAGGAGGAGGCTCGCAGAGCCGCTGCCCAGTCAGCAGCTGAGGCAGGAATTCCCACCCCTACTGCTGATGGTGAGGATTCAGTTGGAGGGGAAACCTGCTTCACACAGTCAGCGAGCATTTTGTTTTTCATTTCAGTGCCTCTGTTAAAAGATGTAAGCAGTGTCCAACATAATAGCATCTAGAGAATGGACACCTTTTTTTTCCCTATGAAATACCCTTGAACAAAGGTTTTTTAGGTCTGATTTAATCTTGCATAACTTAATCAGAGTGTAGATTTAGTTTATATTTCTTACGTCAGAAGTGATTGTCTTTCTGCTTTTGTAGTCTTTGTTTTGTAACTGGACCAAGTCACAAACTAAAGTCACCCATTTACACATTAATGTGTTTCTCTCTCAGAATCAGAGGAAGCTTTGCTCAAGATGTCTGTCTCTCAGCCGGAGACGGGTGTGGCGTCACTACCAGACTTCAGCAGCATGACTGAGGAGGAGCAGATTGCCTATGCCATGCAGATGTCACTGGCTGGTGGAGGTAAATTTACTTTTCCTTCCCCAAATGATCTGCATTCTACAGAGTTCCTAATATTTTAATATTTAGTTCCTTTAAATCCGTGCTCACTAACCCTGGTATTGGAGATGTTCAGTTTCAGTCACGTTCTGCAACACCTGCTCTGGCTTCTAAAACTGTGCCCAATTGGCTGCAGGTTGGATGCCAGTTGACACATGGCAAGAAAGTTGATTTCCAGGAGTTGGGTTGGGCTGCTCTGAATTACTGAAAATAGAGCAACTTTGCGAGTTGAACCAGTGTACCTGGTTCATTCTGTGTGCATTTAAATTGGTCCATGTTTGCGTTACAGAGTTTGGTGAGTCAATGGACACAGGAGCTCCAATGGACACAGCTGAATCAGCAAAGGTAAATGCACCTAACAAAAACGGCAGTGTCTTGTTGGCAGAGTAGTATAGTAAACCCCCAGTTTTATGTGGATTGGCACATGCGGATCCAGTCACGTGGGTTTTTTTTGAGAACAAAATGGATAGTTTTGCGAGGAAATATTCAAAACAGCATGGAACCTGCAAATATTCTCTGGGTTTTTTGTTACTTTTTTCGTGGAAATGTTTTGGTTTTTTTAAAAACTCATTTTAGTTCTTCTGGCTCCCCGTGCATGGCCGTCGGGACTTTAAACCTCTCTCTCGTTCGTGACTTCCGGAGCGCACGTCTCTCGCTCGTTCTGGAGTCTCTCTCTCTGACTCTCACTCATTCTGGAGTCTCTCTCTCTGACTCTCACTCGTTCTGGAGTCTCTCTCTCTGACTCTCTCGTTCGTGACTTTTCCGTATTTAAACCTCGGGTTTAGCTTTACATTTTCTTTAAGGGTAATGTATTAAACTGAGTTTTAAATGACATTAAAGTGTTCTAGGAGCACATTTGGGGGCATTTTTAGGTTTACACTATTAAAATAGGCATTTTAAGGCATTTTGACAAACACAACACGGTTTTCCTTATATGCGGGTGCTCGTGGAACATAACCCCCGCGAATAACAGGGGAATTACTGTACTGACTTCTACCTTGATCCTAAATCTGATCCTTGCTCACTACATTTCTTTATTTCAATAGGAAGAGGATGACTATGATGTAATGCAGGATCCAGAATTCCTCCAAAGTGTACTGGAGAACCTGCCTGGTGTAGACCCCAACAATGATGCCATCCGCAATGCTATGGGCTCCTTGGCTTCTCAAAGTGGAACAAAACCAGATGGCAAAAAAGATGAGGAGAAGAAGAAATAAAACATTGTAACCAAATGTTCTTGATACAGCCTATTTGATGAAAATTAAGATGAGAAAAATCCCCTCTGAACAAAAACAGAGAGCCCCATAAATGTATCTGAAATACAGGCTTCTATAGTGACAGGCTGTAGAATGATCATTGGGGCACTAAAAACATTGTAAACAACTTTGGATGCGTACCAGTTTAGTCAGTAATGTGCTGGCAAAGGTGGTACTGCTAAAATGACACATAGCTTGCTAACTACTTTTTTTCCCTTTGTGGTCGCTTGTTCTCTCTTACTATGTTCGCAGCTGACTTTTGTTTTTTTTCTTTCTTATTGCCATTAAAGATTTGGTTTAAGAATAACTTTATTCTTCATTGCTCTATTTTACTTCATCTGTCTATTGAAATGTGTCAGAATGAAATTAAATCCCCAAGTATTTCCAGGTAGCACTCTTGCCACTGAATAGCCACAAACTCATAAACGGACAGTGTGGGGTATTACTGATTTTATTAGAGCTTAAAATGAGAAGGGAAAAAATGTTTTTCTTAAAAAATAATTCTACTGTAAAGACTTTTCAGGGAAAAAAAACATGTACAGTACATAAACAAACCTCAAAACTACAGGAATGCTTGTGTTCATTTTACCTCACATGAACTTTCTACAGCTTCCATCTATACACGGTAATAGTCATCTTTTTACTGATACAGTATTTACCCATAAAGTGTTGTAAGAACTTATAGTTATGTAATACAAAACTTTATTTCCTAGTAAAGGTTTTCCAGTGCAGGTTTGTGACAATATGTACAGGTCTGTGTTGGCTATAAGTTTTGAAATACAAATAGTATGTAAAATTATGTGGACTGGTTTTTAAACAACGAAGACCATCTTTATAAAGGCATGACTTCAGACTTCTCAATGCTGATATCGGCTACATGAACCACAATGTCAACAGTAGTAAAGCACAAAAATATTAGTTCCATGCATGGGCCCTAGAAGTATTGTGAGGGTGGGTAGGGAGGGAGGGGGTTCACAGGGCTCTATATCTCTGCTGTTGTTAAGGAGGGGAAAAGCACGAGGAGGGACAAAACATTTTTGAAAAGTGGGGGAACTGCTAGAATGGTTCTGGTGCCCATGGTTCCAAGTGAGAAAGAGTGAATTACATTCTGTTGTAACTGAGTGTAAAACATTTTCAGCACCAAAAGGTTTGTAATGTTTAGGAATACAATCATAAAATAAACATGGAAACCCATTTTGCACAAAAGGTGATACTGTGTTATGCAACCTTTCTGACAGATGCTTTATGTCTCAAGTTAAATGTCGCATTCAATACTGCAAAATAAAGATGATATCTGCATGTCCTAATGAAAGTGGTACATTACACTTAGAGAAAACTTAATTTGTCTCTGTATCTATTTCCTAAAGCATGAAGGAAATGATGCTCATGTAACCCCATGAGACTGCTTGTTTTGTAGGAACAGTCTACACATTCAAAACTCTCACTCTGCGTTTCCTCTGTGTTTGCAGTGGTGGTTGGATCCTCTATAAAAACAATGGTTTCTACAAAATTGGCTGTCTCAGTCTCAGAATTCTGACTAGCTTTGTCCTTGATATAGCTTGGTGTGCAGGTCGCTGGCATGGATTCAGTGGACTGAGGCTGACTGAGAGGAGATTTTGGGCTTTGTGAAGACTGAGGTAGGTGCGAGTTGTCAGTTTCAGAACAGACTGAAGTCCTTTCTAGCCCTGTTTGCCCAGAACGTTCTCTACCAGGTATGCTAATATTGCCAGAAGTATGAGAACTGCTTGCTGGCTGCAGGTTCTCCTCATCCTCAGAGTCCAAACAAATGATCTGGGGTCTTCCTGACAGGCTAGGCATCAAATAGAGCTTGTCTGGGTGGGGGTAAGAATAAAGGCTCTCATTCGGAATGACATCAAGGTTAAGAGTGGGGACCAAAGGCCTGGAAGTAGAAGGAAGTGGCGGAAGATGAGGTTTTCGGGTTGAGACGGATGAGGTAGATTCACTGACATTAGGAGAGTAGACTTGACCTCGAAAGTGACGTGTCTGATGAGCATAAAGTAGATCCCCAGTAGAGAAACTGGCCTTACATTTCATGCACTTGTGTGGAAATGCCAATGGCTTCGATGGAACCTCAGGGAGTTGAAGATCAACAGAATTATTGTGAGTTTTCAAATGTTCCTGTAGGATTTTGTTATTTGTAAAAGACAATTTGCAGGAGAGACACTGGTGAGAAGCCGCATCTTTGTGGAGCAGACAGTGCTTTAGCAGGTTCCTCAAGTTATTAAAGGTCTTTGCGCAAACATCACATCGTAAGGCTTTTGCAGGCTGGTGAATTTTACACCGGTGAACACACGCACTCTCTGCATGAACAAAAGTTTCAGGACAGACAGGACAAGTAAAAGGTCTATCCTCAGCATGGTTCAACAGATGTTCCTTATATGAGCCGAAGAAGCGAAATTGGACGTTGCACTGTAAACAGGAATAGCAACGTCTTTTTACATGGATCCTTTGGTTCAACCCAAGTCTACTCCGTCTCTCAAAGGACTTCCCATAATGTTTAGAATGAGGGGTGTGCGTCTGCTTGTGGGCACATAAACTCTTGTATTTCTCATTTTTCTGATTAGTAGCTTCCAGAGAGTCATTTGCGGAGACACTGGTCATTTCTAAATGTGATGGGAGATCAGAATGATGATTAATGGGCACCACATCATTATTGACCAGTGGTACAGTTTCAGACGCAGATGAAGCCTCCACAAACTCAGAGGGCTGAAAGATAACGTCTGCCTTTTGCAAAGGATTATCAGGTATTTGGGATTTACTTTGGGAGTTACTTTCACTTGGTACAGGCATGTCTTTTGTTTTGGAGCCTTGGAGAGACTCTGGATTACAGGTTGAATCGTTCTGCAAGAAAGCGTCTTTTTGAACATCAACGGCAAAAATTTCAGAAACGGGCGCGTTACAAGGCACTTCTTCGCCACTGTACTGACAGCATACGTTACAATGAAAACTAACCTCCGAGCTCTTCTCATAAGTCTGCCCACAAGCATCGCAAAGGTAGGGTGGAGATTTTGTGTGGGTTTCAAGGTGAAGAGTATACTGGCACCACTTCTGATAGGTTTGTTTGCATATCTTGCATTTGAAAAAAACAGGTGTATTCACTTGGCCATCAACTCCTTGACTGACCAGGAGGCCCTCAATGTCACAGTTGTCCCGACGTAATTTTCCTTTAACAATGCACCGTTCAGACACTTGGTGCACTCGTAGTTCCGAGAGGTCACGGAAGGCATGGCCACAGTGGCAGCAGGAGAAAGGGGTCTCCCCTGTGTGCTCTTGAGAGTGCTTTTTCAGTGCCGTGAGCCTAGAAAACCCCTTCCCACAAATGGAGCAAGCATATGGTTTAATGGGCCAATGTGTTTTCTCATGGGCCGAAAGCCGTGAAGACTTCTGAAATTCCTTTCCACAGGTCTTACAGGACAGAGGGTTCTCTTCGTGCATATGCATGTGAAGTTTCAGCATGAATTTGTTTGGGAAGATGCTGTCACAAATAATGCACATGTGATTTGTGGAGCTGTTTAAGGAACCAGTTGAAAGGGCCGAAGGTTTGCGCTGGATGTCTCTGTCTGGCTTACTGTTTTGCTTTGACTCCTTTAAGTGTATCCTAAAATGGGATAACAAGCTGTTTTTTTGGGAGAACGTTTTACTGCAGAATGGACAACACAGAGCTTCTGGTTGGATATGGATTTTTCTGTGAACTTTGAGTTTGGAAAGCTGAGCAAAGCTCTTGCCACAAAGCTTACATCTGTAAGGTTTTTCACCAGTATGAATGCGTTGATGAATGGTGTATGCCGAGATATGACGGAAAGACTGGCCACAGTACTTACAAACGATACAGTTTTTTGCTGAATATTTTGGTAACGACACCAGTTTTTTACTTTTAACATCTTTTGCTCCACATGTGCCCTTGCCTACTGGTGCTATGTAGTCTTCATCAGCTCGTGCAAGTCCTTCTACATTCTGACCTCCAGAATTCTGCTGCAAGATGCCCTCATTAGTCAAAGAACGTTCAACTTCAAGGGCACATGAGCTCTTGCTCAGTGGTGCTATATCGTCTTCAGAGGGCCGTGCAAGTCTTTCTTCATTCTGACCTCCAGAATTTTGTGGCAAGATGTCTTCATTAGCACAAGAACTTTCAACTCCAACATCCCTCCCTAACATTTCCAAATCCAGGGCCCTGATACTTGCATCGATTACTAGTTCCTCTGACTTTTCTTCTTTTATCTTTTGGTCACAGATCTCACTGGAATTAAATCCTCTCGAATTAATCGAGGACTGCATGGATAACTCAAAAGTTGTGCCACCATTTGGCTCAGTGTTTAGTCGTTCTTCATTCTTCCTTTCACCCAGTCTTGTACTTTCTTTGCTTTCTCTCCCCTTTATGTCCTTGTCCATTGCTTTGGAAGATAAGTCAGCATCTTCAGTCTCAGTGTTGAGTAGTGTTTTATTGCAATCGTTTGTTGAATTCATTTCAACATCTCTCAAAGTAAGGTCCTCATTAGGTATAGGATTCTTGAGTGATTCAAAATCATCACTTTTACACGACTGCTGCTGCAAATGATTTACTCGGCTGCTTGACGGCTTCCTCTTGTTTATAGGTCCAGTTTTCTTTTGTGACAATCTCCTTTTATTCTTAAACGTTGTCCTTACATGAGCATTCCCTTCATGTTCACCTGCTAAAGGTGGTGGCCTTAATTTGCGCCTTTTCGGGCCACAATTTTCCTCGTGCCTTTCTGCATGGCGAATCCGTGTCTTTGCAACTGAGCGATTGTCCAACTTTTTCGTGGCTGTAACAGTAGTCGGATCCTGGGCAATCCTTTTACTTTTTAGGTTTCTTGTCTTGTGAGGGATGCTTGTTGCGAGCCTTCGTACATTTTCGTTTGATAGATTTAGGTGGCGGCCACGCTGTGTGCAATAAACAAAGGAACCATCTTTATCTGTCTTTCGGCGTTTAACATTAGCATGACCCTTGCGCAGAGAGTGCTTAATGTTGGATTGGTTTTGGGCAGCTTTCTTCTTATTGTGCTTGCTTGCTTTCACGGAAACTTTCTTCTTATTGGTCTTGCGTGGTTTAATAATATCCATTTGGTGCACTTGTTGGGATACAGCTGAATGCCTACGTATTGAAATCCTCTCATCTGCTGCACTTTGACCAGAATTTTGACGCCTGCTGACTTTGCCTGCGTTAAACTTTGAAAGTCTTCTAGAGTGCCTCAAACTTATTGCACTGAAGTTTGGTTTAGACGTCTTACTTCGTTTCTTTGAATGGGCAGGAATAGCTTGTGGAACGTTGATCACTGTAGAAGAATTAGAAATCGTTGGTTTCTGTTTTCTTAAATTTGGGGGTGTTCTAGATCCAATTTCATTTTCTGCACTGGTAAGACATGACACCTGAGGTGGTGGTTCATCATTTTCTACAGGAGCCACTGGCTTTTCTACTGTCGATTCATACAATTTTGATTTCTTCTTTGATGGAAACAAAGAGGCTTGTTTCACCGAGTCCAGGTTTTCTATTTCCACGTTGTCTGTTTGAACTGTGCTTGTCCGTGTTGATTTTCTTCTAGGTGATTTTTGCCTAGCACTGCTAACAGCACTGTTTGAGCTCATTGTTTCACTATCTGCAGTGTCCATGGTACATCCTGGATGAGACAGTATTGTTTGCTCATGCTCAGGACTCTCACCGGTGTGTGACAACACTGGACTCTGGATGCAAGAATGGGGTTGGACACTGGAAAATGGGTTGTTTTGTCTTATACGGCACGATCTTCTAGAGAAGTGTACTGCTTGTGTATTTTCTGAATTTACTTCAATCTTTATTGTATGTTTAGAAGGAGGATTTTGAGATGTTGAATCTTGGGAAGTAATACTTTCTGAAGTCTCATGAACTGTTGATAAAGATTTGACTAATTTCTTTAGTGTCCGCCTTTTAGAATGACCAGCCCTATTTTTCCTCACAACATGAGTTTTAACACTCCTGAGATGATCCATCTTTTGCTCATTCTTCTTAGTATGTTTGGGGGCGTGGTCTTTGTGAGGTTCCGGGCTGCTTGAAACCGTTTCATTCTTAAGAAAATCTGATGCATTTTCACAAGTAACAGGGTAAAAATCAGGTTCCAGCTTCACATTTTCTGCAGTAGTTTTACAAACAAAGAATTCTTTTTTTGAGGTAGACACTCGTTGCCTTAGCTTCTTCAAGTAGTCTCTGACCTCCTCTGGTTGAAATGAATTCTCAATACTTTCTGCAGACAAATGAGCATCAAGTTTTCTAGCCTTTTTTTTGACTGGCTGAGGCGTTTTCGCATCCACATTGACCTGTTTGGCGTGTTCTTTTGTTGTCACAATTGAGGGACTTTCCAAACTGAGCTGCATATCTGGTGCCTTGATCCCCGAGTGCTTCGTCTTCTTCAGCGTGTTCTGAACACTACATGCACTTGTGGCATGCCCTTCTGAATATACTGGCTCCTCAAGAAAATCCTGGCCTTCAGCTTTGATTGGTGCACTGAAGCTTTTAATGTCTTTGTTTGAACGGCTTCTGGTGCGGTTTTTAATCTCTAAATTCTGAACATCGGGGCTTGAGTGAATTTCCTCAAATTGACAGTCAGGTGATGAAAGCAGGTCTGTTGATACATCACCTTTTTGAACAAAGCGTGATGGTGCCAATTTGTTTTTTATTTTTGAGTTCTTCCTTTTCAATGCATGACTTTTTACTTTTACAGACCCCTGTGCATCGGATATTGGGACTAATGGAAGACAATCTTCTTGTTGGGACACAGTTTGGCTCACAGTCTGAAGCTTGATGCCAGTCTGCTCTTCATGTTTGTCCTCATTTATCAAAGTAATATCATCACATTCTTGTTTGATAGTAGGGACCATAGCATTAGACATGACAAGCAGTTGCTCCTCTGACAGGATCGATGTTTTCTTTGCTGGCCCACTGCTTTTCTCTTCTTTCTTTAGCTTTTCCCTTGTGCGCTGGGAGACACTTGTAGTGTGGCAAGCTCCCTTAGCAAGGCCTTCCTTTTGAAATGACAAAATCTCAACACTAGTCTTTGGAGTGTAACCACTCGTTTTTCTACTTCCACTGGTGAGATTTTGCACTTGTCCAGTTAATACCTCAGAGTCTAAAGTTTTTCTTTTTCTTGTTGTTTTCTGCCTGCTCTGTACTTTTTCTGGGTTTTGAGGGACATGCTCAGAGGTACCTAATGGTAATTTTTCCTGTACATTTTTGAGAGAACATTGCTGAGGAAATTCAGAGGTATTACAGTTGTTTGTTTCCTGTTGAGATCTGCTCTGGTTTGCTGTCATTTGCTCTTCTGAGGAGTCATGCTTCTCAAAGACATGAAGATTTGCCTTTGCGGACGGTATTTTGCCAGAAGCTCGGTCACCTGACTCAGCTGTTGACTGCTGTAATACAGAGGGGTCCAGAGCTTTCTTGTGTGTACCTGTGTCCCATTTGTTTGTCATCTTTTGGTTTTTAACCAGCTTCTGTGGGTCCTGAACAGCAGAGCAGGCTACAACACCTTTTGTTTGTGAATTCTCAGCATTTGTCGTCATGTTTAAGGATCCCCCTTGGGGGACCATCTTGTAGAGGTTATGTACAAGATTCTCAAGCTTAGTGACAGAGGTAGAAGAACATTCAGAGTGGTGTTCTGCATAATGCTCATGTTTTAAGGGTAAATCTTGAACATGACTACATTCACTTGTTCCTTTAATAATGTTTGAGCTCCAGCTACTTTCCATCGGCACAAATTTCTGATCTTCTGAAGTGGAAAGTTTCCTTTTCATTTCTGATTCAGCACAGTTGTACCAAATCCTTTGATCAATGTTATCTTGTATATTTGTGCTATCATGTTCCAAGTTTGGTCTCTGGGTCACATTACCTTTAGAACAATACTCCTCACAAAGTTTAGCCTGGCTGTCATCTCGATCGTCTTTGGATGTTTCTCTCAATTGGGAAGCAGTTGCTAACAATGTGCCCTCGGTGTTCTTTCTAATGTCTGCTGCATTTTTTGATTGCTCTTCTGTATTAGCTCTGACGGCACTTAACTCATCCGACAAACAGGATCTCATTGTAAGACCTGAAACCTCTTTGTGTTCTGCAGGTGTATATTGCTCTCTGGTACGAATCTCAGCGGTATTGCAAAATCCCAGTGTTGAACACTGCTCAAGTGTCTTATAGGAAGTCTTTTTGAATACCTTGTCATTCACAGAGGAATCATCTGTCAAGAAATCCACCTCCTGGAAACGAAAAACATGAAAATGAGAATTCTGCCATTTGACTCAATATATGACTATGACTTCTATATATGTAATAAATAAATAAATAAAACTTACCCTCTGAACATCTTGATTCAGTTTAACAGAGGATATTTTAGTGGCATCAGATAGAACAACAACAGACGAATCTTGAGCACTGTTCACTTCCATCTTGGGTTCTTCATGGACATCTGGACATCTGTAATCTACAGAACCAAAATGGTCCTTCACAGGTTCCACACCTCTTGGAAACGGTTCCTCATAAACCATGGAGGTACTACAAGATAGACCCGGTTCCAGTTCTATTCCATTACTCATCTCTAAAGCTTCTTTAATCACAGACATCCAGTTGGAGGAGCTGCCACTTTTCAGTTCCTCGTCCTGTGAAATGAAACATAACACATTAATCTTGAAATAATAGCTACTTACAATGTATTATGAATAACTTCCAGTGGGCATTTACTCTTTCTTGAACCGGTACCTGTGAGGAACTGGTTGATGCAGCAGCTACGCGGTCATTCTCAAAACTGTATCTTTCTCTCCTGTCTGCTGCTGTCCTTTCTCCATCGTCATCTGCAATATGTCCAATGTTGGTTCTAACAGGGTTGACTTGGTGAAAGGAATAATTTCCAAAATCGGCTGCCATTTCAGTAACAGTTCCTTGGCAATCAGGTGAGAAATCATTTGAGAAAAATCCATCTCTCTTGTCTGTTCCCTACAATGAAACAATTTTTGAGAAGAAAACTTTATATGGCCTGAAGCTTGAAGTATTCACTATTCACAATACCATTATACTTCTTCGTACCTTGTTTTGAGCTGTGGGTGGCCAAATGGTACGGGAGAAATCTCCTGATCTTTCCCCATCGTTCCCATTATCTGTTACTTCTCCTTTATGTGTTAAAACAGCATTAGCATTATCCAGTCCTTGGCATTCTTGTGCTGTATTAGATTCAAATGCCAGTTCATGTCTATACCCCTCTTGGGGTGGAAAGTTGCCATTCATACCTTCACAAATGTGGATACTTTCACAAATTATCTGGAAATCTGCTGGAATAAAATAACAAACACAAAAAAAATCACCTTTACATGCAAAAAAGTAACCCAATAAGGCAAATTAAAGGTATTTACAAGAGCTGTATTAAAAACTTGCCCTACTACACTTTGAGGAATAATCTACTGTAGAATTTCAAATAACTGCAGTATTATTGTGCCAAGAACGGTAGTTTGTTCAGAGTATGTCATTTTTCTGTGCAGTGGACTGCTGAAGGAGACCAAAAGCATTTGGATGTCCATAACTGTGTATTGCAATCACGTCATGTCAACTACTTAACTTTTTGGTAATACTGAATATTTGCCAATAACACAAAGTTTAATGCTAAAATATTCCGCACCAAGTGTCACACACCCCTCTGACTGGCTGCACTGTGACTGAATATCAAGTGGCTACTTACTTAAGTTCTGAGAAGATAAATTATTGTCTCTGGAGCTCATACATATTGTCAACAGTCTATATACAGCAAACCTGTTTTAGCAACTTGAAGCATTATTACAGAATTCAATTGTGAGGTGGTCACAGGTGAGACTATAGCATTTACAACAGCTTTGAAAGTGGTTCAGCCAATCAGATTGTAGGACCATAATTTTATGGAAAATTTGGAGTGCATCTAATGCATGTTAAAGCCAAGGAAGTCTAAATTATTTAGATTAAAGGTCCCATAACATGAAAATGTCCCTTTATGGGATTTTTTGAACATTAATATGAGTTCGCCTAGCCTGCCTATGGTCTTGCAGTGGCTAGAAATCTGGAATTTTTTTGCTTTGCTGTATATGGTTACCTAGCTTTTTACCTTTAGCATCTGCTTGTAACATTAGCCATGCAGCTAGCAGCTAACAGCCCAGTTAGCAGGCTACTGTTGCAAATGTAAAGGTAGATGGCATGAGGTATGTGTGTGAGTGGAGTGTGAATACACACTTTAACTCTAGTGTTGTACGTCTTTGTTATTTGGATAACCATGCTGCTGTAGGTGTGTGATATCTGTCTTTCCCCTCACTGAAATAACTATACTATGGCCACAAGCTGGCCCTGGCCCCGCCCCAAAAGTATGCGGACACTTTAGCAGTAGTCACCCTGAAAATTGTTCAGCACTCTCACTAGCACCCCTGAAAAAGCACCCCCCAGTCTTTTTCATATCATGAAATCATTCCAGGGCAGTAGGCTTCTTCGTCATTCACAGCACTGTGTCCATAGGTTTGCTAGCAATAGTAAGGGCTTAAAAGATCATTTTTAGGGCTGAAAAGATGGTGTTATGTATGCCTGATAGCGCAACTGTTCCCATGTAATTAAGAGAGGTGGACAGTAACGAAGTAGATTTACTTGAGTACTGTACTTAAGTAGAGTTTTTGAGTATCTGTACTTCACTTG
>JBBPDB010156323.1:0-7500 GCA_037974465.1 Brachypetersius altus
CATGGAGTTCTGCCTGTCGGCCTGTTCTTCACCCCGAGGTAAATCACGAGGGCCAGTTCCATCCAGCCCTCGTGACATGTACAGTCCAGTCTTAACGGTCCAGCTCATGTACAGCCGGAAAATCTGAAATTTGTTTTATGTAAATCTGAAAAAAAAAATCAGAGCATAATATAAAGCAAAAAAACAATACAAAGCAACATCATAATAAATAATAAAATAAAGAAATCCATATTCTGTACTGTTTTCTCAACCAGTCTGTGACACTTGTAGATGCCTTTTTTTTTTACACAAACCTGGAGAGTCCATATCAGCTCACACTGTTAGAAGTGTATTTCAAAATTCTTCTTTTTGTTCAAATTGTTATGCTGGTAAAATCATTTGTAATGAAAAAAAAGAAAGGAATGCAAAATAGAAGCATTTTCATCTGTGGTCTAATGAGCCCACTGTATATACACAAGACACATAACCTCATCCGCAGGGTGTCTGCACATGCATCACTGCCTTAACTGGTTCCATTAGACTGTACACACACTCCCGCTTACAAGAATAGATCCACTGTCCACTCCCCTTGTCTCTCTCTGCCTATCTTTCTCCCTCCATCCATGCCCCTGTCAGTCTTTCGCCATCATTTCTTATGCTTTATAAACTCCTTTCCCACCTCAATCCCTGTCTGCTTCTCTCTCTTACTTTCTGTCTCTCATGTCTTCTGGGGACCCACATCATTAAAAACCTGGCAGTGCTGACCGAGTGGCATCATCTAGTAGAAGGCAATGGCACTGACAGGTCTTTTTGGAAGAATAGAGGCAGTTTGTAGCTTTTCCCCCTACTCAGAACACCTTCTATTTCCTCAGAAGCAGAAGAAGGGGCCAGGTTTTGGTGTGTTTCTTAGGTTCATGACCATATCATATAATATGTAAACCTTGTTAAATAATTCTGAATGCCTCATTGACTCCCAGCATGGGGTGAAATTCTTTCTCTGCAATGGAGCAGCTGGTGGCCTTGTGCTTACACAGTTGTTCTCAGATCAGAAGGTTGTAGGTTCAAATCCCTGGAGGTACTGTCCCCAAGCACTGCCCACTGGGTGCCCCTCATTGGTGGCAGCTCCTTGCTTCACTTGGTGAATGGGTTAAATTCAGAAAAGGAATTTCACATTGTGTGCTGTGGTGTGTTCAAGCATGACTATAAGGGGCTGCTTTACTTTACCCCATTCACCAAGTGAAGCAGTGGGCTGCCACCAAGGAGGGGTGCCTGTGAACGGTTCCTTGAATAAGTGATGACACTAGCTTTGCTGGGATTCAAACCCACGACCTTCTGAATGCAGGGACAACGCCTTAAGCACCAGGCCACTAGCTGCCCAACATACACAATACACAAACATAGATCAACACATGTACTCCACTCATTTAGCCTGCAGCAGTTTAGCCTGCCCACTCACCTTCAAGTGATAAGTCACTGCAGACAGTCTGTAGGAGAGTTATTAGAAAGGAGAATGTGGGGGAGTTGTTGAAAAACATTGGGGTGTTCCTGACAGTCAGGAAGCAACTGTGTCAGTTGAACCTGCCATGTTTACACTCCATGGTTCTGTTTACACTCATATAAAAATGCATCCTGTTTCTGAATGCTGTCCGTACACACATTTCAAGGACAAGTGTAACCGTGTCTAGCTGAAGGTTGTTTTTTGGTTGGATTTCTGTGTATGTAAAAGTTATGCAACCACCCATTCATGGTCTAACGTTATATGTTTACCATCCACAACTTTTAATACCGCTCCCACCTCTCTTGTTATTTTTTGCCATTTGCAGATGTTTAACCCTCTGAGGTCGGAGCTCCCTCCAGAGGGATTTTTGCATGTTCCAAAACAAAAAGCTCTGCGCGATTTTGTCCTAGAAACATATAAGTAACACCACAAGAAACCTTGAAGCCTCCAGTTTTCAAATATGTCTGCTTTACATATACATATTTGTGAATAGGATAAAAAGAAAGCATGTGATTTCCTGTCCCGCAGCCATGCTCTCAGCTTTGTGAGATCAGTTTCACAAGCTTTCATGCAGCCATCACAAAATACAATTTAATCAAAATACGTGCTGCGTTCACGCTTTAGGGCTTTTTTGTGCTAGGACAAAGCGTCACTTTTTCGTGCTAGTATTTTAATGCACACTGCATAATATCGCCAGTATCTGCACTGGAGAGAAATAACGAGTTGATTCCTAAGCTTAACTTAACCCTAACCTTAACCTTAAACCTAGCTAGCGCAGATGCTGATGATGTTATGCAGTGTGCATTAAAATACAAAGGGTACTGAAGCACTGTCCTAGCACGAAAAAGTGAAGCGATGTCCTAGCAACAAAAGCCCTAAATCGTGATTGCAGCATGTATTTTGATTAAATTGTATTTTGTGATGGCTGCATGAAAACTGGTGAGATCGGGTTGGCTATTCAGATGTAAAACAATACATGAATATCAGTGGCGTGATTGGCTCATTGTGCAGCAGGGGACAGTGAGAACACGCCCCATTTAAGTGCTGTAAATAAATGCACACGATTGTTCCACACACTGAAAAAACAAGCTTTGGAGAGTGAGTCAAACACGCAAAGTCTGATTTATTCGATGGCGACAGCGAGGATAAACAGAGGCACTTTGAGCTTCTCATGAGTAAGTAGCCTAATATTGTTGGTGTTTTTTCGGTTAGCTTATGAAGCTATATCAGGTCTTTTATAAACAAGGCAGCTTTAGATCCATGTTCTTTATTTCTGCTGTGCTCTAGATGTGCCTGGTGAGCAAGACATACATGTATGTCACTAACTTTCATTCTAGGTAACATAAAGTGAGTGTATGTTCATGCCCAGTGTTCATGCCCAGTGTAAACAAAGCCCACTCTGTTTCATGTGAGTTGAGTGTCAGAGTTGTATCTCAATAGGTATTATCCATAAATGCAGGTGTATACATATCCATTACACATTAAAACAGACATCTCTGCTGCTAGAATACAGTACCGGTCAAAATACTGTATTTATCCTCACTATAACCATTGTCAATTGCACTGAACGTTGTCTTGTCTTGTCACGTTTAGTTGTATTGTTGCTCTTGTGTTCTTTTTTCTAGCTCTTTGTCCTGTCTGCACTTTTGGTTCTGTTCTGTACTGCTCTTGTGTTGCACCATGGTCCTTAAATCTGATCGCTCAACTTCAGGTGGAAGTCCTGATTTTTGAATGAGAGAAAACAGCGACAGAAAGATTTATTACAAGGTAGAACAAGAATTAATGTTAAAACAAATGAGAGAAACCCACACAAACATTATGAATGGACTTCAGAGGGAACAAAACAAGAAATATTTTTAGCGTGATTGGTCATGGACTAGGTTTTCCAGTCTTGACCTTGAAGCCCTGCAAGAAATGAAGTGCTGTATTCCCTGGT
This sequence comes from Brachypetersius altus, assembly GCA_037974465.1. Taxonomy (NCBI): domain Eukaryota; kingdom Metazoa; phylum Chordata; class Actinopteri; order Characiformes; family Alestidae; genus Brachypetersius; species Brachypetersius altus. The sequence continues at coordinate 3,414 of JBBPDB010156323.1, forward strand.
CTAGGTTATGATTAACTGATGCTGAATCACTATGTTGTCATATAAAAAAATCAGACAGTGAGTTGTCCAATAGCAAATCCGTGTTGAGAGGTTCTGCCAACACTGATTTAAACTGCTGCAGACCCTGGTTTCAGGGACAGAACAGTGGCTTTGTTTTTTTCAGGGCTGATACCAATATCACTAAGACGAAAGGCAATTGATATTTTGAAAAGACATACAATAAATAATAACACAAACTCCACTGATCATATTAAATATTGATACCATGGATAGACAATAAGGCAAAGAAACCAAATACTAAGAACAAACACGAAGCTAAGTTACCTATGTTGAATGTAAGGGCTCTTTAGCCATGGAATGGTTTTTCCTTTAAAAAATGAAGCATCCTTTGATTGGCCTCTCAAGGTTCTCAAGGTTTTTTCTTGTCTCCAAGTGTGAATGAGGCTAAAGTTGACTGTGAAGACTGTGTCTGGCAAAATGATAGTTGCTGCTTGTCAGCTTTGCTTGGCTGGATTGGTCCTGGGATACCTTGAATGGCTGTCTGAGACACTTGTAGCTGCAAAAATAGCTACACAGTTGCATTTAGCAGAGGTGGCAGGGAGGCCTCAGGACAATATCACAGCGACGGCACAGCACCTGGTGTCCTGGGGTGTGTGTGTAATTGGTTAGGTCCTGTAGAGGTGTGGGAGAGCGCTGTCAAACTTGAATAGAGTTTTCCTGCTAGGCTGCACTGCAGAACGGCTGCTTTCGGGTGGATCGAACTCCCTCCCTTGAGTATTACCAGCAATCTCTCCGTCACAGCTTTTCTACATCCTCTGTTGGGTTTGAGAGGGCTAAAGGGGTTTTTGTCTGGACTCAATTGGGTGGGAAGATGGAGCTCAAGGCTTGCGACAATGTGTTAAATAAGGAGACATTGAGAGTTCATGCTCACAGGCTGTGAAGGACACTGGTGCTGGACCACTATTCTGGTGTAGTGATTGCTTCAAGAGCCCCTGCCAGTCGGAGCCTCTGATAATATCCTTTCATGCTGCATAGGATTATTGCAGTTTATGATTTTTTTCCTATATATGTGTATGCTTTAGACAACTGTCAGCTCTGTGTACAAACAGTAGTCTCAATTTCAGCCATTATTAATTCCACAACAACAGATGGACGAGTTACAAGTTCATTGTGGAATGAAATGAAGCGAGTGATTGGATTCATGCACCAAGCACAGCCAATCAGGAAGAAGAGGAAGATGCGACCCACAGCAGTGAAGCCCGGCCCTGTGGGGTCCCTGGGCTTATTTGATTCGCTAGCAGAAAATTGCGAGCTTTGATTCCAAGGCAACGGTGCTACATGTCGAGGCAATGCCATCAGGAAATCAAGGCTATACAAAGGGAAACAATGTGCCACTGTTGTGCACAGTGTGAGATTCAAGCCACAGTTTGTGCTGTTGTGAAGAAAAAAAAACTTTTCTGCTTGATTGTTCCCACTTTTGTTTTTCATACTAAACGCAAAGGCAAGCATTAGTCTGCTGATTCATTTCCTTGTGGGATGGGAGAAGATGACCATGTTCCTGAGAAGAATGCCAAGATTACAGTCTGGGCAGGTGCTGGACTGGATGGCAGGATTTAGCAGCCTGGCACAGGTCTGCTGTAAAAGAAAAACTTGTCTTTGTCCAAAGAAAGTGCCTCTTTCATTTTTGGTTGGCATTCTATTTGGCATGCAAAGATGCATCTGTGATTGAAGTTTGAGCACTTTTTGAATAATTTTGGATCTCTCTGCTAGTGTGATATGGACATAAATGTGAGGTTCAGTAAAGTGGTTGATATGATAGCTGCAATATATCATGATTAAAGTAGTGTGCCCTTATTTTTCAGTGTAAATACAATCTATTTTTATAAAGAGCAATGAAAACGAAAAAAAAAATTACAAAAAGTACCATCCACTACCGATCAAACTCGGATTATGCACATCTTGAATGAGAACAGGGCATTAGAATGAATATACGTCTAATTATAAACATACACAAACCACACTGATTTTGTGTAAGTGTTCACATTCCTTTTCCTGTTCCCTCCTTGTGGATGCCCAGTTTTAACTTTGAGGAAGTACTTGTTGGGCTTGTAATGCTACATTCCCAACAATCTAATTAAAATTAGGTAATTTGATCTATTCTCTCATTGTAGCTCTTACTACAATCTATATTACAGCAATGTGTCACATTTGGGCTGTGCCTGTTTGGAAAGGAGGCACAGGAGCAGACTTCCATTCTTTCTTTTTTAAAATTCAAAATACAAAGTAAAGGAGGCACCGGGGCCAAGGCTCAAAACAAACAGGAGAAACCAAACAGACACAAATCAAATCCACCATGTAGGAGAACTGACAACCCTAGAACATAAAGACAGTATATTTATACTGTGAAATGAAACACAAAACACATGCTAATGTCAGAGTCGAGGGCACAAGCCCTGATTTACCTCGGAGTTCACAGGAACGGACTGAACACCAGGATTCCATGAACGTGAACTTTATTAAATGAAAACAAGACCAAAATAAACAGGCACGATGACCTCCAGGAGCATAAACAGGATTTAAACACGGGAGACAGGCAGGGATCATGAGGCGATGGACACATGAGGAAGGAATGACACGAACAGGCATATATACAGAACTCAATCACGGGGAAAACACGACACAGCTGAACTAAGGAGGCACGTAACACATAAACAGAAAACATGTGACACAGACACGTGGCAAAAACCAGAACGTCAAACTAAAAGTCCCCAGAACACACAGAACAGAAAACCAGGTCAAAAACAGAAAAACAGTGGCCTCTAGCGGCCACCGACCGTGACAGCTAATAATTAGTGCTTCATCCCTGGCCAGCCGAAAGCTCTTACAGATCTCCCTGACCAGAGACGAGACCACACCCCCATTCAACATAAAATTCCTTCGCATAACTTAAGCAATGGTGGCCTCTAGCGGCCACTGACTGGGACTGTGACACAATGTATAGCACAATTCTAAGGGCAAACAGGTTTTATATATAATTTTTTCCTGTAAAATTCAAGTTGTAATCAATGTTTCAATAACATAAACAATGAATTGTGGCAGATAAATAAACAGAATTATTTTTGTAAACTAGTCCTATCAATCTTCAAAAGTTTAAATAATTTCAAATAATTTCTTAATTAGTAAATGCTATAAATTGTAAAACATTTTAGAATTTCAAAAATTGATTCTAGAGAATATGATTCTAAAATGACCGGCAAACATAATTATGCATAAAATGTTACATTATATTTTAGGTGACAACCACATTTGAGAGAGAATAACTTAACAAAAAATAAAAATAACGATATGGAATATATCCTGGAATACCTCTTTGCTTTTGCCAGTCATTACTGTGTCTATAAAGTTTTTCGGTGTAAAGTGATTCCAAACTTTTGAATGAATAGTATTACCAGTCACACCTCGCCTGTTTAATGCTACTTTCTCCGAGCGGCAACTTAGCCATGAAGGTCACAGCCATTATGCAGCGCCACACGTCAGTTATTAATATCTCTGCCCTGTCCATCTCGATCTCACCATTATGTGACAGTCCCCTGGAGCAGGACCGAAACTCTTATCTCCCACGTGCCGCGCTGCTTCTCCGCCGCTGTTTGCTAAAGGTCACGTTGCTGTTAGCCTACAAGCTATGGCAGCACCTGTGATGTTCCAAAGCACTGTGACTGCTAATCCTTCCTGTACAGATAAACTAACTTTGCCCCTTTAGTCATACTTCCTTACCTTTTGCTTTCTCTCTCTCTATCTTCTTCAATAAGCTTCACTGTTTGGGTCCAGTTCACTATCCCTATCCACTCCGTGTTTCATTTTTATTTATTTATTTATTTTATTTATTTATTTTTTCCCAGTCTTGCCATATCCTCGCTGAACTGCTATGTTGGGCGCAGTGTAAACGTCTGCATAATCTCCCGACTTATCTCTCGGCTACCTCCCCTGCCGTGCCTTTCCTTTCTTCTCCTTGGTATTCAGTGCCACACCTTTTTTTTCCTCCTACCACTTCCTCATTTCCATGCATCCTGACCTTATCAGCTTGGCC
>JBBPDB010156323.1:10000-13864 GCA_037974465.1 Brachypetersius altus
TCTGGATCGATTAATTAGATGAAATTTTGACAGTGTATACAAGATTTGGCAAAAAAACCCCATAAATGCATGATTTATGTGATATAACCTCACAGGGTTAAACATGGAGCCAGTGATGCTGTCAGTGAATGTTTGATATTCTTGATAGTTATAATTATATTGTGATGGGGCTTATTTTGTCCATGCAGCTATAAAGACATGCATTCCTTCGATTGAAAATATTCTTTATTCAAAATTGTGCAAACAAGGCAAATGTGTCTGTCAAATATACATTCAGTAACGCAGTACATAAATAATAATGTATTGTAATTTATTTCATATTCCATTTAAATAGTAAATAATATACAGAATTTAAAAAAAATATTAACATGACAGTAATAGACTCACAGATCATCATTAAATCGGACACACAAAAGACACACTGCCTGATCAAACTAGATCAGTATTTATTTCCAACAAGGAAATGCACAAAAAGCCCTCAAACTGGAGGACTCAAGATTCAAGAGATTCAAGATTCTTTATTTGTCACATGCTGTCACGGTACGGCCAGTGGCCGGTGAAGGCCACTGCTTTTTTGTTTTTTTTGCTCTGATTTTGCCCTGTTCACTGTTCTGTGTGTTTAGGGACTTTTATTTTGACGTGTGTTCTGTTCTAGTTTGGTCATGTGTCTTGTTGTCATGTGCTTTTCTGTTGCGGCTGTTTTCTGTTCGTGTATCCCACCTGACTTGTGTTTATCCCTAATTATGTGTGGTATTTAAGTCCTGTTTGTGTCTGCACCAGTTATCTGTCCATCGTCTTTAGTTTGCGCACATTTTGTATCCTGTTCCCGTACTCTCGTTCCTGGTGGGTCCGCATGCCTGTTTTCTTTTGTTATCCTGTTTTTCTTTAATAAATACACCAGCATGGATCCTTGGCGTTTTGCTCGTTCCTGCAACTCCCAAGACAGCGCACGTCCGAAGGGGACTAGCCCCCCCGGATGTGAAAATTTCCAAGTGAATTATGGTGGTGGAAGTTGTTTTTCATCTCACGTTCATAATAATCTTGTAACAATATATGGCTTTAAATTTTGGAGAAACTCATCCTACCAATAGAAAGTAACAGTATACAACTCACAGCACTGTAGTGTTACCAAATTGAGGGGCACCCATCATACAACAGCACATCACCCAGTCAACTAAAGCCCACACAATATCCAAAATTTGGAAGAGCCACAGCTATATAACAAATCAAGGTCAAACAAACAATCATAAAATGTCAAAACGCAGTTTAAAAAACAAGAGACAATAAACAGGGATTTTCTGAGGAAAGAAGCAACCAACAGGCAGTCGAGCCTGGTCTCACGAGTTTCGTACAGCCATCACGATATACAATGCAATCAAAATATGTGCTGTGATCACACTTTAGGGCTTTTTTTTTTCGTGCTAGGACAATGCTTCTCTACCCTGTATTTTAATGTGCACTTCACCAGTACCAGTGGTAACTGATGATTGACGGACAGTAGGAGAGAAACACAGGTCAACTCAGGTGAAAATCATCAGAGATACGTTTATATGGGTTTTGTAGTGTTTTTCATGTTGATTTCAGATCTGTGTTTAGTTTTTCCTGCAGGTACAGTGTTTGTGATGAAGCTAGTTCTATACTGCATGATAGTTAGTATAATGATCATATAATGAGTGTTTGTGAAGAAACAGTGGGAGCTGACTGACTCTGATCATTATATCTATGCCACAGTGTTCACTTAACTGAAACCGAAAAAGTGAAGCATTGTTCTAGCACTAAAAAAAGCCCTAAAGCGTGATCGCAGCACATATTTTGAATACATTATATATCGTGATTGCTGCAAGAAAAGTCATGAGATCGGGTTGGTAACAAAAGTTACTGAAAAGAAAAGACAAAAATCAAAGCAAACACACAAGAATCTGTATAGTTACTTTGAAACCTGCCAATAATATGGAAGTGCTGTGCTGGTGCAAATGTGGTGTCAAATCTGATTTTTTTGCCTAAGTTTTAAGAACACAAATCAAAAGGACGCCAAAAATGAGTGTCATTGTCATCGTGTTCAAATTCATTGTTTGGTTTCACCTGACCGTGTTCTGAGTTTGAGTCTGTGATAGAGTGGGCAGACTTCTACCTTCTCTCGCCTGCACTTCATACAACTATACAGAGCTGGAATTAGCCTCTTGTTGCCATGGCAGCATTCACTAGGGTCTAGTGTCTGCCTCAGACCCCTGATTAGAGATGCAGTTTGACAGAGCAGCAAGACTGGACCCCGGGGGACTGTGGGGCATGACTTGACAAACTCGTGCACTCACTGCATGTGTGTCTGTGAGTTCAGGCCATCGAGTTCAGAGTCTCTGATGTATTTGCTGAAGTAGGTTTATTAAAGGTTAATGATTTCTCTGCAGTGCCTGTTTACACAGTCAACCCTGCCTTTATTTGAAACGTCTGCCTCATACTTCCACCCACTGAGCATGTTTCGACCTACCTTATAGGTCCACTCTGTGTACAATTAGAGACATCAGCCCATCACTCGCTGTATAATTGGTCAGCCCTCCTGTATCCCTGACCACAGCACTGTTGTTGAGCAGATATTATTTAAGAGGAGCACCTCACAGCACAGCAATAACACTGGTAACTGTGTGCTGTAGCGTTGTTGCTTTATGTTTAGAGTGGATCTCTATCCAAAAGTAATGAGCTTAAAGGTTTTCTGCTTATAGAAACTGGGCATTAAGGGCTGAGGGACCAAGATAAACTTATTTTATTTAGGCCAGAAGCGACTTGACGCTGATGATACTGTTTATTTTACAAAGGCAATCCTTTGGGGCAGCTGGTGGCATGGTGGTTAGGGAGTTGCCCTTGTGATTGGAAGGTTGTGCGTTTAAATCCAAAGACTGGCCGTGACACCACTGAAGTACACTTGAGCAAAAACCCTGGTCCCTGGAGCTGTGTTCGGGGCTGCCTGCTGCTTCGCTTGGGTGAATGGGTAAAATACAGAGGGCAAGTGGTTCAGTTTATACTCAACAATCTTCCTTTTCTTGATGTGTTCAGAGAGGATAAGGCAGTTCAGGTCTGTCAGTGCGAGAACAGCCCGGAGATCAGCGGGGCAATGTGGTAGCAGTGCAGCAGGACAGTAAGCCAGGGGCACAGAAAATGGGCAAAGTCAGCTCTGCAGGTAGAAGGACACACGAACAAAGACACAACAGAGACCAGACGGCTGGCATGATAGGGGGCAGACAACTATCTCAGCGTCTAGCTGGACTTGAGGACCTCTAGGGTGATGAAGGAGCAACCAAGGTGAATGTAACGGGGGTGTCACGAATTTAAATTAAAGTTCATGTGTGAACACACAACACAGTGTGAAATTCTTTCTCTGCATTTAACCGATCCAGTGAGCAGCCAGCAACGCAGCACCCAGGGAGCAGTGTGTGGGGACAGTACCTTGCTCAAGGGTACCTCAGTGGTGCCACTGGCAGTCCTGGGATTCAAATCCACAGCCTTCTGATCACAGGGGAAACTCCCTAACCACCAGGTCACCAGCTGTCAACTGTCACCAAATGTACTTCAAAAAGGTGGTATTTCTGATAAAGTGGTCTGTTCTTTTTCACAAAATCAGTAGAAATTGTTCTCTGAATCTCTGAGATGTGGTTGAAGGGGCTTCAAGAAAAACTAAGAAAACTTCTACCTTAAATATAAAGCTTCTTGGCAATAAAAATATGCTGAAAATTTGAAGAAAAAAAAGGATGTAATTCCTTTTTAGATACAATGTCAGGCAAACTAGGTTAGAGTTTGATCCTGAGTGTGTGTGTGTGTGTGTGTGTGTGTGTGTGTGTGTGTGTGTGTGTGTGTGTGTGTGTGTGTGTGTGT
>JBBPDB010156334.1:0-13864 GCA_037974465.1 Brachypetersius altus
AATAAAATCCAGTTTTGTTCTCTTTAATGTTTTCTTTTTTATCACAATAAGTCATCCACCATTTTTAACCTTCTTTTCTTTTTGAAGAACTTTTATCTTTGTTACAGGCTTTTATCATTAGATTTCTCTCACAGATCCTTCCTCTGAAACTACTCTCTCTGGTGCCGAACATTGACTGGGTTCCCTTTTTGCATTTTGGTTCCTGTCTGTGTTTCTCCCCCACGTTCTTAATGACTTTTTCCTTTTTGGCCTCGGTTCCTTTCAGTGTCTCTTCTTTCAAGATTTTAAGGAGTCTTGGTTCCTGTCACTGGTTCTTCCTCATGCTCTTGGGTTGTTTTTTTCCCTGACACTGTTTCCCTTAATGACATTCATTTGGGAGCGGCACTCACATTTCTGGAAAGCTGCTTTATGATTTCTTTTGGGAGACCTGACTAATTCCCTCACCCATCATCAAAAAGTTCACTTTTTTCCATCATCCCAGGGAACATGGAGGTTACTTAATGCATGTTTGCACATGAATAAAATAAACATAATTGATGCCAAAATTAAGTGGTGTTGTGATTTATTTCATTTGTGGAACCAAGCATTCTCAGTGCATTAGTTCTCTCAGTGTAAACACGTATGCGTAGACACATGCAGGCACGCACAAATATGTAAATGAGAGTAGAACTGCATGTGCTGCTGCTCTGGTGAGTCATGTGTGAGGGTTGAGTGAACGGTTGTTACGGTGATAACCCCTGAATCAGGTGGGAGGACGAACGCCTCTTGCACTAGATTGAACCCTCTTTAGTGTGAATCTCACACACGCTGCACTGCATATCCCTCATAAAAAGAAAAGGTCAGTCTTGGGTCACTGAGAGTTTGGCACTATTTTCTTAACTCTAGCTAAAGACCTTCCCTCCACCATTACAGATAATAGGAAAATATAGTAATATGAGAAGTGACTGATTTATGCATATCTATATGGGTTTTATTTGACTGTTGCTTAAAAAAAACACTGTACTGTGGGCTGTAAATGAATATTGACTTAAAGCAGGTAGCTGTACCATGGGAGATCACTGGCTGATAAACAGAAGAGTAATAATCCCCATCTCTCCAGATTTGACAGTGAATTTGTGATGCAGGTTGGAGGACACAAAGCAGTGATGTTCACGAGGCCTGGATTATCAGGCTTTTACACTCCCCCTATTTAAATGTAGAGGTGGTTGCTAGGCAACACCTCACAAACTTCTTTTATTATCCTAAGTCTACTTTTTCTTCTAAATGACAGGACCCAACAGCGGAGTAAAACACAGACCTACTTGTGTGTGTGTGTGTGTGTGTTGTGGTGAAGAGGATTTCTGTTAGTATGTAGGCCTATATTGTCTGAAGCGTCTCTACCTATGCTATTCTGAGAATGAGGTAGGATGTATGGCTCAGTGCAATATGACTCAATGGAATATAAACCAGCTTTTTGTGCATGAGTGTGTATGTATGTGTGTTTTCACATACAAATGAGAAAAACAGGGCTGACCTAAAATTTGGTAATTTGATCCTGATTTTGTGCTGAGAGAAAATCTTATATAATCATTGACGTCAGTCATGTGGCTGGTCAGAATATTGAATGGGAGGGCTAACCTTTCAGTGACTAATTGCCAATAACATCACACGGCAGCCCTTTCTCAATTATAGCAAAGAAACAATGAAGTGAGCTGTTTGTCAACTACTGGTGGAATTTAAATGTTGATTTGTAAAGTCATAGTAATATTAGCAGAAATACAAAAACATATTCATGTGCATATGCTGCATTTTACAATGAACAGACAATCAGACCGGCTTCTGCTAATACAGACCCCACACTCTGATAGGTGGAGCTGGACCTCAAGGACCCAGTATCACGAACTGTGGGATCTTCTGCTTGGGCTGGAAATAAATCGGCCCGATCTTAGCCAGTTCTTATTTTTCTTGTTGGTGGTACTGTTGTCGTTGTGTCCAAATGAATTGTAGCCGTATGTTAAACGCGAGTATTCCATATGCTAATTGTGTGGTGATATTAATAAAAAATTATTTTGATGATTTTCTTCTTTGAAAGTGAGCTAGGACTTTTTGCTACTACTCCATTCATAACCACCCCATATAACATTTTTGACTTGTTGGTTGCTAGAAAATATTCTGCTTGGAAGCCTCGGGTCCTAGCATTTGTGTGGATATTACTTTGAAACGTGACCTCCTTCACAAGAGATTGTATACTGTCATACTGCTCAAACTGCTCACGAATGATAGGAGTCCGACAAAAAGTTCAAGGAGTTGACTTCCTCAGATGTCAGTCTGACTGAGCATGTGTGGGATAAACTGGACAAAGTAGTCAGATGCATGGAGGACTTACCTCACATCGTCCTCGGCTTAAAAGATCTACTGCTAATGTCTCAGTGCCACACAGCAGACAATCAGAGGTCTTGTGGAGTCCATGCCTCGATTTTGGTGGCACGAGGGGTGGGGGGCATGATTTACACAATATATGCGTGAGACAGAGAAGAGTGAGGGGCAGGGCAAGAAGGAGTGTATGTGTGTGTGTTTGTGTGTGTGTGAGAGAGAGAGAGAGAGAGAGAGAGAGAAAGAGAGAGAGAAGACTGAGGGGCAGGGCAAGAAAGAGTGTTTGTGTGTGTGTGTGTGTGTGTGTGTGTGATAGTGAGTAAGTGTGAGTGTAGGGGCTGTCTCCAGTCTCCCTTGCCACAGACTAGCAGATGGCCCTGATTCCTAATCACAGCCATGGCGCTTAAGTACCAAATCCTCACTGGAACAGTACAGCACAGGGGGGGCTTTAGCCTGCATCTCTTCATACAATACACACCGCCCTGTCCCACTTCCCTCAGCTCTCAGTCCCATCACCCAAATCATTACTGTCAGAAAGCAGAGATGAAGAGTGGATAAACAGGTGCAGCGCAGACTTTCTCTCCATAACGATTTCACTTATACTTAAGTACTCCGAAGAGCAGCTTAACGTGAAATACTCAGACTCGCTCCGCTTGTTTGAACTCTGCATATGAGCTTTTGGAGGCCCAAGCACAATCATGGGATTAGTAAGGAACTGACACAAAATCCCCCTGAGAATTTTGCCACCTGAATTTCCACTCATGATCTTCACTACTGATCAAAAAAATAGAAAAGCATATTATTTTAAGAGTAACAGGGGAAAATGGAACACTTTTGATCTAAAATGAACCATTCACATTCAGTTTCTAGCATCAATATTAACTGAATCTACTGGACAATGAAGTCTGTTTTAGCAAAACATATTTAGGTCAGTTCATTTTTAGTTTGGGTATAGGAAGGGCCTGCATTGCAACCGCAAAGAAAGCAATTGCAAGAAAGAAGCAAATATATGTGTGGTTGTATTTTAAATCTTAAAATATATGTCCAAACATTTGGAAACACAGTGAATTCATACACTTAAGACTCTAAAGGTCCATAAACGGAACACTCTGGAGCAGCTGTACATAAGCATAAGGTCACCATGCCCAATGCCAAGCATGGCCTAGAGCTGTGCTGCATGCTCTGGAGTGATGGAGCATCCAGTATCTTTGGGACAAACTAACCATCCATCATCCAAAAATCCATCTTACTACTTCTCCCAGTAATCCTCACAGCATTCAACAACACCCATCTGTTTCAACAACGTTTGAAAACAGTTCCTTCTCTGGTTTTGCTACAACAATCATGATTTAAACAAAAGATTAACATGTTTTCACACTTCAGACACACGCATGAAAGCATTTCAGGATCGAGAGAATGGGATGAGCAGCCTAAGCTGTTGTATCTTTCTGGTGTATTGGGTCTCTCTCTTTAATATTCATGAATTCATAAATTCTTCATCATCCTACATAACCAGTCCCCTGTACAAGAAACCCTCTCTATGTGCTGATCTTACCATGAGATAAACCAAGTTTCCAATTAGGGTCCAACAGAGAGTGTATTCAATCAGCAGGGGTCCAGCCCCCATTACCATCAGCACCCACAAGAGGGCCCAAGCTGTAATCAGTAACGTAATCAAGGCCTGCATCACCCGCTGATCCTCAGAGCTTCACTAACACTCTACCACAGGCTTCTCAGCGCAGCTGTCAGTCCACCAAGACATGTTCGACAAAAGGGCAGAAAAACCTAATGATTTACGATGGAAGGGAAGGGGGTCAACTGTGGGGTTAAAAGCACCACTAAAGATTTGGTTGCCAAAAAGAGCAAAAAGGGCATCAATATCAAATACATTTTTAATTTTTAACTCAAGGCTACTACATACTAATTCAAAACTAATTTGGTATGTATTTTTTTCTGTTTTTTTTTTTTTTTTTCACATTTTAGAGATTTTAAAGTTGTGTTGGAGACAAAGCCACATGTGCGCCTGTTCCAAACCTGCAGATAAACTGTGGTGTGCAGTTTCTCTGTCTTTTCTGAGAGGGACAACTGCCCTCTCGTTCAGCTTGGCCGAACCTTGTCAGGGTTTCCCACTAGACAGACAAGATTAATCATCATTGGGGATTAACCATAATCCAGGCTAGAGGATGGCTCTTTAAGTCTAGTGTAAGTGTATAATTTGGGGGCCAAATCCTCACCTTAAACTTTGCCATGTTCCTCAAAACATTCATCATGCCTTCCTCCTATAGTACTGCATCCTGGTACCATCTCTGCCCTAGGTATGACACACACACACACCTGGCTGTCCACACAATGTAAAAGCCCCCTGTGATCGGAAGGTTGTAGGTTTGAAATCCAGGACTCCCAGTGGCACCACTGAGGTACCCTTTAACAAAATACCATCCCCACACACTGTTCCTGGGAACACCTCACAATCCCGGCTGTTTTGGAGAGGCTCTGTCTTACCATGTCAATTTATTCCTTGTCACAATCATTCAGATCCTCACACTAGCCCGTTTCCAACTCATCATCGTGTTACATAAGGGCACAGATGTGCCGACACCTTCCCGAGTGTCCTGAAGGCGAGTAGACTAGACTTCACACTCAGCCCTGCTTGTGTGCTTCACGGAGCACCCCAGCCTGCTCGTGTTGAATAGAAAGGCAAGTTTAAGTCAACGAAGCTGCTTTTCACTCGCAGTTCCTCCCTCACAGTCGTTAAAGCGAAACCGGTAGTGCTTTAAAAGGAGGGGAGAAGAGGTGGGCAGGAGGAGGGGGACTAAGGGGAGTAAGGAAACCCTCGACGCTGGGACAGAGAGGCTGCTCGGGCGGTGAAAGCCCCCAGCATTGCTTGCTGTGATTGGCTGCGTGTGTTTGGGCTGCCTCATGGGGAGAGACGGGATCACCAGAGGAGCGTCGAGCTGCTAAGAGAGAGGAGCTGACATTTCTCATTTCTCCTTTCAGCGTCCTTTTGTCTCCCAGCACCGAGAGAAAAGTGGAGTCCTGTCTGAGGTGAGAACCTGCCCCGGGCTGCGATACGGACCTATAAGCTTTTGTTCTATTGTTTTAAAGGGTGCACGCTGTCGTTGCTGTAACGTGCTGCTGTTTGGGGGGTTCTTGTTTATCTGAGGGGATCGTCAGGACAGCACCAGCGCGTGATGTGCAAGCGTGTGTGAGAGCAGAAATCTGGGTTAGTGTTATGATGAGTAGTATACTGAGCGAGAGGGGGTACTGATGGAGCACATGGAGCTACCCGTTAAAAACACTACGAGCAAAATCTGCACGGAGGGGAAGTTCAGTTCCAGCAGACTGCATGAATGAGTTCTCCGGAGTCGTGTGGAGAAAACACCACACCAGTGATTTAGAACTTACATTTAAATAGCTTTTTAAAATAAAAAGGTGGAAAATATTGCTTGAGATGAATTGCATTAATTGTACTGATTATCATGTGTTTATTAATGATATAAATGCATTTAACCAGATATTTACCAACACCTAAAACAATATTTTTTATAGTTAAATAATAAAACAATACCAATTATTATTATTATTATTGACCTTTATGGCTATTGCTATGATAATGATGATGATGATGATGATGATGACGACGATGATTGTTAACGATAATAACAACAACAACAATAAAATAATAGTGTCATTAATAATAATAATAATAATAATAATAATAATGTAAAATACATATAATCAAACAAAGTAAATTGAGCAAAGGTCATCTTTTGATGCTTAACATAGGCTAACATAACATTAACACATTAGAATATGTTCCTGCTTTCTTATTGGACTTTCTCAAAAGTCCACCCAGCTCAGATTGCAGGCTACATTTTATGCATATTAAAGAAGAGCATTCAGCATTCAATGCTGTAATTACATTTAACAGCTGCCTTATTCTGTTATATACCACTACTAAATGACATGCCTGCTGTTTATTCTAATGACATGTGTCTATAGTATATGTGGGACGTGCTATGAAACCTAATTGAATCTGCGTGCAGTAAAATACAAATTGGCTTTTTCATGCCTACATGTGAAAAAAAAAGTCCAGCTGGAAGTGCAATGAGCTGCCAGGCTGGGAAACTGACAGAGGTGTTATCTCTGCAGGCCCACCTGGGGACAGTACAATATTTGAGAGGTTTATTTATTGTCCGTTTGACCTGTTATCTTGTGATCAAGGGTCGGAAGCGCATGGACGAAAGCTAGTCACCAGGGTAATGAATTGAAAGTGCCTCATCTGAATCCTTTGACGATAGATTGGCAAGATGGTGAGCCTTGGGAAATCCTCCCTCTTGCTTTCTCCATTCTTACTCTTTCTGTAGTAGAGCTGGAAGCTGCTTTAATCAGTCTGTGAGACTGCACAGGGTATTAAGAAAGCTGTACATGACTGTGTGCATGTTATTATAACACGCAAGTGTTACAAACAAGATTATGATTGTACTCGTTTATAACCAAGGCATTATTTGTGAGAGAAGATAATTGGCAGCACATCATTCACTATTTGCTATTGTTGCTGTCATTTCGAAACAGATTCCCTTTGCATTGCATGAAAATTTGAGCGGACCAGAAGAAAATTGTCTAAATTTATTTACCATCTCTGGTAAAGCTTTGGACATTTTTTACATTAATAATTTTGTCAGGACAGCGGCAATGTCTAGCCCACCTTTTAGCTGAAAATAGTCTTTTTATGTGTTTTTTATTGTGTTTGAAAATGTCTTTACTGCCATTTGATCCATGAATAAGCAGATTATTATTGATGCTGGGTCTCCATAAGATAGGCTTGTGACAGGAAATCATAACTTTGAAACTGAATAGAGTGCACCTGATGTCAGGGTCGAGGGGGCTAACCCTCGACCATGAACTCCCTCGTGGCATGGAACAAGGACGGTCAGGAAGCCAGGAATCCATGCAGTGATGACTTTATTTACAGAAAACAAAAAGAACATGAACGGGCACGAGGGCCACCGGGATCAGGGACGAGAAACAGGATATAGTGAGGTGCATCAAATGAGGTGCATAATGAGGTGATGGATACACACTGAGGAGAACACAAACAGGACTTAAATACTAAACCAAATCAGGGGTGAAACACAAAAAGATGAAACTCAAAGACACGTGACATAAGCAGAACAGAACATGACGCCGAAATAAAAGCCCTTAAAACAAGAACAGAAAACAGGATCAAACAAAACTGACCGAACCGTGACACCTGACTGGGTGTGACTCTCAAAAATTGTACGACCAACAAAGTATATCCCCCAAACAAGCCTCTGCTAGGATTTAGCCTTAGAAAATTAATCTGAAGTTCTTGAAAGTGCTGCCTGACGTGACTAATTCTGGGGTAATTTGTTGGAAGGGAATGGACAGTGATTCTCTGGTACTGCTACATTTCTTTTTAAGTTTCCTGCCCAGGGATTACAATTTTAACTCTGTGTTCATTGAGAGCATCATATCCAGGGTTTGCTCAGTAACTAGAGATGGAAAACAGTGAATGACGATACTTGTGAGGCTGAGAGCATGTTGTGAATGAGCTTGTGGATTACAGAATCCTCTTTAGTGCTGTGAGGCTCTTCTCATTATTGATTGACAGTGCAGGGTTGCATGACTGTTGCCATCATCTCTCCAATCATCAATCAGAGCCTGGTTTATAGGTGGACTCTCTGATTACTGAGGCCGAGAGAATTTCATACCTGACGAGTGCCTGATGGATTTCATACTTAGATAAAATATTGCACTATATGGCGGTCCAATACTTGTATTTAATTTATGTGCGGCACATTCAGTAAGTGTGTAAGTGTGTGTGTGTGTGTGTTTGCACTTGTATATTTTAGGACAAAAAGTGCCCTGACTATTTTGGGGGAATCTGAAAAAACAGTGCTAATCTACAATGGTAGGGAAAAATAGAGATGAAAAAAAAGGTAATATTTTTTAAAACGATGTCCTTTTGGTTCCTGAGCTTAAGGGTGAGTTTTTAGAAATGTTCTGTAAAAGCACTTTACTACCTACTGTATATATTATATAAAGGACATATGTATGACTTCATGTCCTGACATTGTATAAAAACAAGAATAGAAAATGGCTGCACTCATTCTAAAACAAGGACATGCACATTTTGCATGCATGCATAATCTATTGTGACTTCAAGCAATTTAGAATCAAGACTGTCCTCCGAATGATTCATTTCACTTGCATGCCTTTTTCCCCTGAAACTGTTTCCTCGCCATGGCCATTTCCTGGCTTTTCTTTGAGATCCTACACACACACAGTGAACGCCGTTTGGTCCAGTGTGACATTTAACAGACCTCCATGCTCCTGGCACTGTTGCTTTTTGATTGGGGCGTTAAAAGGCCATACCACATTAATTACGTCTCCTGCATCAGTGGCCCAGTTGAAAAGATTTTACAACATGAAAAATGAATTGTTAGTTATGACTTAAAGGTCTACAAATCTGTGCAACACTCCAACTGACCTTTATATTTATGGAGCAATTATGCAGCAGCTTTTTGGAAAACAGGCTTATGCTGCATTTGCTGACCTGATATGAGGATGTTCAGATGATCTGAGTTTTTTTTCCCAGTTTGCAATACATAATTCCAGTTTGAGCTCTAGTAGTCTGTAACATGCCAGATATTCTTGTTTGACAATATGACAAATCTTCCGTTATCCATTATAATTTAACAGGCTGTGCTTTTAAGAGTGATATATGTAACTGAGCAGCATTTGATTGGATGTCCTGTATTGTGTCTCATTCGAGTCCAGACCTCAAACCCTCTTACGACATCATTGTAAGTCGATGGGATTAAAATCCTGTAGGCTGAATAGAATATTAGTACGTTATGTATTTCATGACATCACAAAAACAATTCATTCAAAACGGTTTTAAAAAGCTTAGTTCCCATTAATAGACTAAACGCATGTTTTAAAACTTCAACAGTGTCCTCTTTTAAAAATGTAATGGAAATTCCGAAACTGCGGTGAAATGGGCCCTTTCATACGTTTCACAGGGTTAAACAGGGTTAATATCTCTCATTCATAATAGCATCCGAAAAGAGTCAATAGGGCAACAAGTGTACATTTACTGACAGATCACTTTTCTGTCCTGTCGCCGCGGGTTTTCGAGAAACAGCTGCGCCTGAGCAGGTCATTTTCATTCTGGGCACGACGCAGCTTGAATAGGGTCCTGCACGCTTTTTGCCTCCCCCGTTGCCTGTGCTGATCCATATGTTGCTCTGTTTATGTATAAAGCCATTAGAGTGGGAAGTGACTTTTATCGATTAGCTTTTGCAAAGGTCTACTCCCGCTTACTACGTTATGCTGACTGAGAGGATGACAGTATGATAAATCCTTGAAAGCAGCAGAAAGTATTTTTACTTTAGATGAGACGTACAGATCTGAGCTTTCTTGCAGCTGTTGTAGTTTTGGACCGTCCTGAATGACGTTTTCATTAAAAGCGGAACAGTGCCATTTATTGAAGACGAATCAATTTTATACACTCTAGGTAAGCAATTTTTTTAACGTTTCAGAGTGGTTTGTGTTGTTGTGGTCAAAAACAAGGTTTGTCTGTAAAAATATACATAACTTCAGTGTTGTTGAAAGCCACTAATTAAGACGCTTGTGTTCACAAACCGACAGTAGGAGTGCTGATGTAGAATCAGTTTTTGTAAAATTGCCCAAAATAAGAATCTAATCTATAGTCAGCCCTCCTGACAGTGCTTTGTAAATAGCCTTGGTGCTGATTGAAATTGCTTTTTAAAGCAGTAGAATCTTGTGTAGTTTTACACCTTACAGGTCCTAAACTGTATCCTAAACTACATCAAGAAGTCTGCTGTAGCATAATGAAGGCTTGGCTTTGAGCGAAGTTTTGATGATGTTTCTTATAGAAACAGTTTGGATGTTGGTGACATTAGCCTCATGGCTCCAGCTCCTTGTAGCTGCTGCACTGAGGATGCAAAATACAGACTCCAGACATGATTTGACTGTTCATGTATCAGGGTTATAACAAAGTACAAGACGTGTGTAGAAATCAATATTTTCCTGTACATTATTTGCCTTGGTGCTTGCAATAACTGGAAATTGAAAGGCAGGGTTGAGAGGCTTTGTGATGGCTCATTAGATGATCCAGCAGTGTAGACAGTTCAGTGGGAGTGAGGTCATCTCTTCATTTCTGTGCTGGATATTCTATGCACGTCTGCACTTGGAACTCTAATCAGCCCTGTTCACTAAAATGCTACAGACGTCATTTTTAGTGAGCAATTAATCCTTCGGTTCTTTATAATAAAGACTTACCTTCACATTGCATTTTTTTGGAAATTCATATCATAGACGATATTGTGGAGTCATATCCTGTATTAGCATTTTTATTGTTTACAGTGGTGGGAAAGTATAAACTGACTGATTTACTTTAATACTGATTTACTTTAATGCTTAACTTTAGCAAAAAAAAATTTCTTAAAAGCAAAAGCTGGTAAAGTTTA
Organism: Brachypetersius altus; assembly: GCA_037974465.1. Lineage (NCBI taxonomy): Eukaryota > Metazoa > Chordata > Actinopteri > Characiformes > Alestidae > Brachypetersius > Brachypetersius altus. The sequence continues at coordinate 10,872 of JBBPDB010156334.1, forward strand.
AATTACAAGCAATGAAAATCTATAGTATGTCTGTCACTTTACTGTTATGGTTTAGCACCCAATGATAACACGCCCTCTTGTGTATATTACATGCCCCTACTTTGTTGCAGTAACAGCCTCTACTTTTCTGATAAAAGCTTTACACTAGATGTTGGGACACTGCAGTGAGATCTCTACGGTGGAAACTTGGTTGAGCACGGATGAGTGCATTTTTGTAGCAATCTATAAAGTTGTGAAATTGGGCCATTAAATAGTGTGTGAGGAGAGAAAACCTTGTTTGCTACCAAGAGCAACTGGAAGGAGCTAATGCATCATGACCTGGCTGGTCGGCCTGCGCTATTCTGGGTATTTTGCTGGCAGCTGTCAACAATTGATGCAGATTATTCCTAAGGATGCAATGATAAGATATTTCCTGGAATGGTTCCTATCTGTGGCTGTAGTCTAGGCTAGGCTACAGGGTAAATATAACTTATTTACAATGCTAGATGTCCTGAATAGGCTTTAAAACCTATGAACTATTGCTGATTTGCCACATGGTCTCCTGCCACAGCTGAAGCCACGTGCTCTGGTTTGATTCAGTGATTGACCTTGAAATGATGAACTTAAGATTGCTTCCTTTCAAATACTGCTGATAAACACTCCTTTTATTTAGTTCCATAATACAAATAACAAGAAGTATTTATATTCATTAAGCATTTAGTTGCACAGAACAATGAATATTTTATGCCCTGCCTGTGCAGCACCCGCAAATTATGAGCTGACCTCATCTTGTTACAGTTTTCCATCAAGACTGACAATGTTTCATTACTGGCTGAAGTTTTTTTGTCATTAAAACTCTCTGCGTCTTTTAGCAGAGTTTGTTTATGCCTCAAATGACCAGTTGACTCCTAACCATATGCTCGAGTCAGTCTGTCCTCTGAAGTGCAGCAGCTAAAGATGCTGCTCACTCAACTGAAGCTCTGCGGGAACAGATGTTGTGTGTCGATCTGCCAGATATCTTGCTGTACCAAAGTGTCGCAGGTTAGCAGAGGAGAGCAAGGTTACAGGCACTTCCCATGGTAGACAGAAGATGTACATGTTCCACGTGTGTACTGATGTATTCAGTTGAGGGGGTGGTACATGATTAAACAGATATGGACATCGGGGTAAAAAAATTAAAAAAACAGGGACATTAACCGTTGTGTATTATTATTTTCATCATTTCAGCCCACACTTTCATTCTGAAAAGGATTGTTGTTACTGCAGACAGTCTAGCGCTAATCATAACTGCTCCTAGGTGTTAGGAGGCAAAAATATCCTTGAAACCTTGCCCTTATTTAAAAGGAGTGGCGAAAATGTCTTTTTTATGACTGACTTCTGTCCAACAATGTATTCAGCATATTTCAGCGTAGACTGCTTTTCAAACAAGGCACAATACAGCATGAAAGGAGGTCATTTGCAGATCGTTGCCATCAAAACTAGCCTTCAAATCTATCATTTTTTGTCAATTTTTAAAAATTATTTACGTAATTAGCTGCCCTTAACATTGTACAAACCCTTGAATGCACAAACACAAGGATACAAAATACAAAATAGCACACACTTGCATTATAGGGGAAGAATATTTTTCCAGTAACTTAGAATTTGGGGAAGAAAGGACAGGCTCTGACAGGGACACAGTCCAGTAACAGTCCAGTAATGAAAGTGATTTGATGAAGGGATATGCAGAGGTTTGAAAATGGTCATAAGAAAATTAAATGATCACTCTATTTGATACACAAGCCCTTCACAAATGGAATATGTGTCCTTTCATGTGACCCTGAGAAATCCGCTGGTAGAAAGGGCAGAGCTATCTTTTCCAGCCTTGCCCACTGAGCTTTTTTGAGCAGATAGCTGTGGTTACAGTTACAGTTACAGCTACGCTGTGGTATCACTGAGCATCAAGGACCCGAGGTCCCTATGGTCGGACAAAACCTTCGTAGCTAGTTGCACTACTCAGAAAGTATTAACTCCGAAGGACAAAGCAAGTACATCCCAGCTCATGTTGTTTGAAAATAGCAATTTAACAAATATGCAGAGAGGTTAGTCACAGAGGAAAGAACATATGTGGGTGTTTGTGATTACAAGTGCTGTATGTGCCATTTAAAATGACATGATTATTTTAAGGAACTGTTTATTGGAACATGTGTCCTTGCAGACCTGCGTTAGCTGAAAAGCAAACTTTCCTGCGACCTACTCTTACCTTCCTTTTACCTCCGGGGAGTTTGCAAGCTGGAGTGGCCTCGTTTGCGGTGATGTGAGACCGTTTGTGTGTGTGAGCCAAAGCCACTTGCTGTTCTCTCCCTTTCTCACGTCTTGCAAGCTCCAAATCTCCACCAGTAATGAGCTGGGGTCTTGATGTGAAGAGAGGGAGAGAGTGGGAGGGAGGAAGGGAGAGATTGAGAGAGAAAGGAAGGTAATAAGGAGATGAAAGATGACAAAACTGAAAGATTGTGGTCATTTTTTGGCAGAATGAATAGGAGACAGCGAGGGGGATTACTCAGAGAAAGTTGGTGGATGCTTTCTAAAAGCATTTTCCTTTGTACTTGTAATACACTGCAGCCCTAGGTGTCTTATTTGCAGACTCCAGAGCCTGCTTTTCCCCCATTTCTCCTATTTGTCCAAAATGTATTAGATCAAAATCATGCAATATTTTAATGACACATCCATCACTATAACCCACCTGTAATCATTGTTCCATCAGTGTACTAATAGACACAAGCTATTTTACCCTCCTTTGAGAGACACCCTTTATTTAGGAGTTAATCATTGGCTGTTAACAGTGGTAGCCTCTTATTTTGTCCATTAATTTTCTGCCCCTGATCAATATGCACAGCCAAGTGAGGTGATGACTAATGGACTAATGAGTGTAATGAGCCTCTATTATAGGGCAATAAGTACTACACTCAACAAAAATATAAACGCAACACCTTTGTTTCTGCTCCGATTTTTCATGAGATGGACTTAAAGATCTA
>JBBPDB010156423.1:0-13856 GCA_037974465.1 Brachypetersius altus
ATGATACGCATAAAAATGGGGATATTTTAAAAATATAATAATGGGGTATGTTTAAAATATAATAATAAACGTAAATCCAGTGTGTACTCGCAGCTTTATTAACAGCATTTTCATATCAACCAGCCGACAACAGAACACGGGTAACATCCACGGGTTTTTTTCTGTGCAGCCGGTACCACATGATCCACGGCCCAGGACCGGTCCGCGGCCCGGGGGTTGGGGACCACTGATATAGCAGCAAAAACACGAAACAGAATGGTTCATGATTCTAAAATGTCAAGTGGTTGCACACAAATATGAATTATTGCTGTATCAGTGCATAAAATAACACACATTTTATGTGGACCACATGTAAAGCAATAAAATACAAGAAAATTTAAGACATTGCATTTCATTTCGACTTACAAGGGATATATACTTGCATAGGTTGAGAGAAAACAGGCTAATTTCCCTCCTATGTGTGTTGGATCCTGGCTGCATGCCCCATGTTTAATCTTATCATCAGTGCTGCTTTGCTGTCAGAATCACTTTGTAAACCAGGCAGAGCAACATGCAGTTTAACCTAATTACCCTTCATGCCCTGACTTCCAGTATCCCTCCATGCAACTCCCACAGCTTTCTTCGTGTGGGAAGGATCTCAGTCTTTTTTATTTTGCCAGTCAAAACCTTCCCACAGAAACAGTAATGCAGGCAAAACTGAAGAAACAGAGCTTTGGATTTACTCTGTTCAAATGTGCACATCTGTTCTTTGAGTATAAAAAATATAGCATCAGGACAGTTACTGTCAAAAGAAATGCACACACACATACACATACACACACAGGTACACACACTACAAGCCAGAACGGCACACTTTTGGAATAAAAAAAATCACAAAAAGCATTAGAATTCCTCAAAACAATCATAACTGGAGTGAAATGTAACAAAATACACTGCAAGAGCAGTTTAATGGATGTGAAGGGTTTTATCAGAATAACCATCCCCTGTTTTCATGACAGTAGCGCAGATTCACCACGTCCTTTTTGGAAATAACTCTCATTCTTTTCAAGAATGCAGATAGTTAAAAAGAACGTTCACTATCTTTTTTAAATCTGAGAATTGTTCACAGTGATAATGATAGAAACCAGACTAGCTGAGCTCCTTGAACTTGGGGCTGGGCGATTTGGCCTACAATCAAAATCTCGATTATTTGAACGTTTTAACTCGATTACGATTAATGAACGATTATTTTATTTATTTATGTATTTATTTGCCCTCATAGTTCACTGACAAGTTGCTCAGTTGTCTCAGTGGTTAAGCTCTCCGTGCTCAACATGTCGGCAGTGTAACGTAACATAACGGAGTGGAAAATTTTGATCGATTATAGGATCTGAATGTCGATTTCGATTACTTTTCGATTAATCGCCCAGCCCTACTTGAACAGCTACCTCACAGACAGCTATTACACAAATATGGTTATAATTATGTTACCCAATGTCTGAGATTCTGTTTTCAAAATCCTTTAGGCATTAAACCTCAAAATGCCTGCAGAGCAGAGAGATCCTTGCAGAGTATTGTAAGGGAAAGAGTACTTCAAGAAAACATGTTATTTGGATTTGCCACTATTTTATCATTATCAACATTACATATAAAAACTGGTTCACTAGCCATTTTTTATAGCAAGTAAAATGGCTATATTTACACCACTATAATATAAGATCACTCTGAATGACTTTATTTACATCTCAGCCACTAAATTATGTGAAGCGCCGGTGGAGCTCCCCTTTAAACTAAAGTGAAATGTCAACATATGCTTTTCCTATTTCAGCACAGTATGGTTTTCTTTGGATATTGCAGATGTAGATCAAGCAAATTACATCATTATGTAATTCTCATCGTCACGACTGGGCTGGAAGTGAAAATAACAGTTACAATGAAGTGCCATCATTTACAGGACTGAAGCAGTCTACAGTGTTTTAAACAATGTAGCAAAACTTTTGCTTTGTACAATTAATGACATTTACCAAATGGTCCTGAGCGTCATTTAGTGACAGAACAATCATTTCTAGCATTTAAGAGAACTCTTGTAAATGTCAACCGGCCCATTCTGCCACAAAAGTCCTTCAACGGTACTTTTTATACTCCCTAATTCATGATAATTGGCAAGAAAAGAACGGCAGACCTTCCACTGAATGAGCTGCAAGTTCAATGAAACGATATTCTCACGAATGCAAAAGTCATCCACAATATTTTGTGCACAAACTCCACACAGTAAATGGCCCTGTGCTACATTCACTCAGCCCCGACCAAATAATTACTGGCTGTTTCAACACTTTTTGCCGGCTTAATGAAAAAGGGCCTTATTATCCTGAAGCAGAGGACGACATCTACAACCGGAGCTGCCACCTGCCTGTTTCTGCTTTCTGTTGAGAAGTCAGTCAGGTCAGGATTGTTTAGGACTGAGGGGGACAAATTTATCTTCTCTACTCATGAGGGCGTGTCCGACAGACGCGCAGTCTGACTCATTGTGCGCCAAAAGGGTCAGGAAGGTGGAACGGAAATAGGGAAGTGTGGTGATTAATCAGGATCTTATCGTCCAATCAGATTACTCACCCCACACCTTTTACCCAGCTGCACCAAGTTCAATGCCTTCACAGTCAGAAATGGAACAGTCAAGGCAGAGCTTCGCTAATGAGGAGACAGAAGAGCTCTCCTGCTTTCTCCTCACCTTTTCCTCCTCGCTGTAATGCGTTCTATTACTGTGGATAAGCCGAGGTGAAGACAGAACAAATTAACAGTCCAAATCAAGTGTGTGCACTGGAAACACTGGAGGATTTAAATGACTGTTCTGTCTCTAGAAATGCTTACAAATTGGTGTTTATAATAACACCTTCCTTACATCCTCTGTGTGTGAGGTAAAGTATGTGTAAGGAGCAAGTTGGAGGAGATACACTATATAGGCAAAAGTATTGGAACGCCTGACCATTACACCAACAGAGACTATTGATATTGTGGGCAGCTGGTAGCCTAGTGGTTAGGGTGGTCGCCCTGGGACATCATGGGTTCGATTCTGAAACCTGCTACACGTCTCCGAGGTTCCCTTGAGCAAGGTACCGTCCCCACACACTGCTCCCCGGGCGCTGTGTTCTGTCTGCCCCCTGCTTCACTTGGCGAATGGGTTAAATGCAGAGGAAGAACCACACTGTGTGCTGTGGTGTGTTCAAGAATGAACACACCACAGCACACAGTGGGAAGACTTTCCACAAGATGTAGGGAAGACTTTCCACAAGATGTAGGAGTGTTTGTGGGAATTTGTCCCCATTCATTCGGTAGAGCGTTTAGGAGAGCAGGTACCGATGCTGGATGAAAAGGCCTGACTCACAGGTGTTGGATGGAGTTGAGGTCGGGGCTCTGTGTGGACCAGTCAAGTTCTTCCACACCAAACTCATCCTTTGTGAACTGGCGCACAGTCATGCTGGAATAGAAAAGCTTCTTCCCCAAACTGTCCATGAAGCATAGCGTTGTCCAAAATGTCTAGTTTAGTTGATAAAGATGACTGTTTTTGTCTTGGCAGCTATGAGCACAGTGTTAGACTTTTAGATCACTAAAGCTGAGAGGAGACGTGTGGGATTAGGTCTTTTATTCAGGAGAAACATCTGAGCAGCAGGAGCAATCCCACTATTACACATATATAAGGCTGTGAGTAGTGTTGCACTTAAATTCAGTATTACTTTCAACAGTACAGAATAGTGATACCACCCTTGTCTCAAGCAGGGTCCATTTCCTGTTTGAGGCAGTGGTACAATAGTAAGATTATTGTTTAAATGTAGAACTGCTTCTGAAGAATACTTTTACCTAGAAAGTATTTAAAAAGAGCATAAAACCATAAGAAAATGGTATAAAAATCATGATTGGTCAGTTAAGTAGTCATCGGTACGTTGGTCAGTACTGAAGAATCTGGTATCGTTATCTGTGAAAAAGTCTGAGGCATCTATGAAAATAATATTTATATGAGCTGTGAGTGTTTTTTTCATGTTAATATTACTAAATATACTACATAAAACTACAAAGAAATACAAATAACCATATAGAGTATACTGATTTTATGTTCAGTATACCAGTATATTCCTCAGGAAAGTCCAGTATTAGTTGTACATTCCATCAGAAACCTGGTTTGACTCAATCAATCCTTCATTAAATCAAATCAAGAGCCGCTGATGGAGTTTCACAATCCAAACAACGGCTGGAGGAACCTGGAACCGAACCTGTGTTCTTCCCACCAGCTCACACAATATCAACACAAACAAAACTCGATACTTTTTACTGCTTTCTTGTTTGTTTGCATTTATTCTAATGTTAATAATATTGGGGCAACTGGTAGCCTAGTGGTTTGGGCGTTCGCCCTGCGATCAGAAAGTCCAGGTTCGATTCCCAAGACCGCTAGGCACCGCTGAGGTACCCTGAGCAAGGTATCTGCTCCCCGGGCGCCGTGTTCCTGGCTGCCCCCTGCTTCTCTTGGAGAACGGGTTAAATGCAGAGGTTGAATTTCGTGCACGTATGACAGAATGGTCACTTTTCACTTTCACCTTTGCTAGCAGAAAGACACACTAAACATCACACACCAAGGAAAATGACTTTAAACACTTTGTATAGACACCTAAGATTTTTGCACAGTACTGTACACTCAAAGCCTTGGAAGCATTAATATATATCTCTTATTAGAAAAGACCTTAAGCGCCTCTCATCCATTATATCCGATAACACTGCAAAGCTATAACAATAATCAAAGAGTGGAAAGGTATCTGTGAAATTGGTCCACCACATATTTTACAATATGACTGCTGGGCATCTCCCCATGTCTCTCGCATTAAACCGACAAAGAGTCATTTTCTATTAGATATCTACTTCATAATGACTTTGTCCTTCAAGCGGAGGAAAATGAGATGCTTTTTTTAGAAGCTGTTCACAGGCTATAGGCTATAACTGATTTGAGTCATACTCATTTGTTATAGGCCTCTGATATGGGTGTATCATTTTGTTATAAAAAATGAATAGAACCAAGCCACCTTCCCCTTTAGCAAGACCTGCTACTATAATTGATTACCATCCAGCCTCAGGAATAAATTAGCCCGGCCTGTGAACTGGCTAGCTATGTATGGAGTCTGCGAGATATTTATTTTTGTCAAGTGTTAATTTAGTAACAGCATCAGTATGTAAAAAGAAAACCAGACATCAGGATCTTTCCTTAAGGTTATTTTTGGATAAGCATCTGTGAGACCAAATGGCAATGTGTTTTGTACATGTTACTCTCAGAGCTGGCTTATAAATCCACCTTTATCCTCCGATTTCCCTGCAACATGGCTCCTGTTGTCAAAATCTTTAAGCTGTTAGTGAAAGCAGCTATGTTGCAACAGGATTACTGGATGTAGATATCCTCCTTAAATGTCTGTACCTGGAAGATTCCATCTTCGACAGAATGGAGGGGCGTCAATCTCTGGAGCTATTACCCAAAACAAATGAGAAACATCCAACAAATATAAGACAAACACACATGGCTCTTTCTTGGTGTTGCAATCAGTTCCTCCTGGTAGAGCAGGGCTGTCAAACGCTGGTCCTGGAGGTCCGGTGTCCAGCCCAGTTTGATGGTTCTCCTCCTCAAACACATCCACTAAACCTGAGAATTCACTGGTGAAGTAAAGCAGGCGTTTCTGAGCAGGGAAATCACCAAAACCTGGAACACAGTCTGTGGTTTAATATGCCTGGGAAAATACATTATAGAGGAAAATCTATGAGGTTTCTTACATATTTGTGTGTGTTTGTACATACATATAAATATATTATGTACACATATATACTTACATATATCCAGTGTGTATATACATATACTTTAAAACCTCTGCTAATTCGTGGTTCAGAGCTTGTGGCTTCAGTCATTCGGATTTTTACCCACCGCAAGCCCCCAGTGCTGCTAATTCATTGTTGTACCACACACGAACAATAATGAGTGAATATTATAGATATTTTTACTTCTCTCTAGTATTTTTTCCATGCTTCCACACTACTAATGGTTCGATTTTGATAAATGCTCAAATAAATGCCCCACCCCCACACCCACCCACCCACACACCCACCCACACACCCACCCACACACACACACCCCGGTAGTTTTATCCTTATATCTCTGTAGATTTACAGTGTATTGCACGTCTGGGGTGTCCTATTACAGTGGGGTCGTTTGCTGTGGAAATGGATGTTATGTAAGCATCAAAATTCACTAATAGCTGCAGGAAGAGGAGTGCTGTGTTTTGTGCTTAAGATATTATGTGCAGCTTCACAAGAAAACAATGAAAAGACGCCCGTCTGACGTTCTGCATTAAAAATATACCAGTGGGACGATACATTCGAAGAAAACTCAATATTCTGATGACTTCTATGTATGTATAGCTGTATACTTATTAAAAAGGTTTGGGGTTCAGGATCTCAAGGATTTAATGCCACAGTGTAAAAATGTTCGTTGCCCTACATTTCCGCAAAGACGGATGTGGTTCTTTACTAGTCTGAGGACGTTTTGCCATCACTGCTGTACCAAAGTGCTCAGGGGTAGAACCGAAGGTACGATAGATGATGATGAATTTCCAGCATAAAGCAGTAACCTGCTGGGACCTCAATGCCAACGCGTCCCAACAGCGCCATACGCTCTCCGCGAGAGTGCTGTTCGGTCACGCTCCGATTGGCAGGGTTCCCCTATGCTCCACTACCATCAGTAATGACCAGGCCTTAGCCTTTCTGAAGCTTTATTTACAAATACAGCATGATAGAATATTCTGAGATGTGCAAGCCTAATCTCTGATAATGTGTGAGATTCGACCAAAGCTGGACCAAACAGAAAAGGCTTATGTCTTGAGATAACAAGCGAGGTGGTCCTGCAGAGATGTGAAATGAACTGGCAAAGCTGAGATATTGTTAAGATCTTTCTCTGGAAGAAGAATGCGAAAGCGAGGAGTTCGGTCATGGTGCTCGTGACAAAGCGACAAAGCAAGTGAGATCTCAGGTTAGCCACGATTTAGCAGACATCTGTTGATGCAAGCTGCTCTTCTCGCTTCAGGTGCCAAGTGTTTTCGCTTCAAGCAAGAATGAATTTCAAATCGCCGTTCTATAACAATAATAATCAATAATTACAGGGGAAAGCAAACTTTTTATATTGAATGCTGCTGAAACAAATGTATTTTACACCAAATTCTCTGTACAGTCTATATTTGTTTTTCGCTTTATTCTTTATTCATTTGGTCACTGTTGGAACAAAACCTCTCCATTGTTTTTTTTTTTTTTCCATTTTCATATAAAGTCAACACACTAAGTGCCATTTCCACTGTTCAGACCAATAAAAATGTGACTTAGAATGAAGTCTTAGTACATTGGTTTACGTAAGAAATACATTAAAAATAAAAAAACATATTCCTCCTGCTGTAACATAGTGTTTATGAAGTGCACCTGATATATGGGTGGGCATTAAAGCAGCATGTTACTTTGATGCCCACCCATATATTGTTTGGTCCAGTTAGAATTCATTAAACATTAACAGTCAATCTTAAACCATCAAGAGCCATTGGGTATCCAGTTTACAGATGTAATGTGATCTCACATGATGGTGGTGTGTGTGAGCGTGTGTGTGTGTGTGTGTGTGTGTGTGTGTGTGTGTGTGTCTTTAGCTCTCTTAACTTGCTGCGTTTTCGAGATAAACCTCTTGGGTCGGCCAGATACCAACTGACTGCTGAGTTATCTCAGTATATTCTGCACATGACTCTGACTTATGCCGTGTTTACAGTATCACAGGAGGTCAGCGACTGGCGACACATTCATTGTGCTACACCTTTTGTCTTGTGTTTTCTGGAATCCACTACAATAAGTCTGCAGTTCTTTATGCTGCCCTGTTTCCCTTCTACAGTGAACACATGAGTGAATAAATAATTGATGTGTACAATTTCTGTTTACATTAAAAACATCTTCGAAGCATCTCTGCCTGCATTTACCCTTTCCAAAACACGTCGTGCTGCTAAGGCAACCAAGGCACCAAGTCGGTTTCTCTCCAGGAGACGCCTGCGGAGCGTGCGTTTGCTAAATAAGCATAAAGGTAATGGTGCGCTAAAGCACACTACTAAAAACATAATGAGCTCGATTTCCACCAGCGTCGTCTTCGTGGGATCCTAGCAATGCTCCGACTGTTTGCATTTGAACCCATTAACATTATCCAGTGCTAAAAGGTCACTCATGATTTGACCAATATGTTGTGACTCTTAGCTACCTGTGTTTGAATTTGGAGATAAGGACATACGTTCTGACATATAACAGTTACATCCCATCCTGATGGAAAATAGAGTGTAATATTCCTGATGGAATATAGTAGGGCTGGGCGATTAATCGAAAAGTAATCGAATTCGACATTCAGAACCTATAATCGATCAAAATTTTCCAGGTCGATTATTTCGATTACTTTCCCTTTAAAAACACTACCGCGTGTGGAGTCACGTGACCCCGCTCCGTTATGTTACGTTATTCCGCCGACTTGTCGAGCACGGAGAGCTTAAACACTGAGACAGTGAACTATGAGGGCAAAAAAACCCCAAAACAAATAAAATAATCGTTCATTAATCGTAATCGAGTTAAATGTTCAATTAATTGAGATTTTGATTTTAGACCAAATCGCCCAGCCCTAGAATATATTAATATTCCTGATGGAATTATTAAGTTTGGACTTAAAATATTAAATGTTAACTGAAAATTTTTTTTTTTTGTTGCTGAATTCCTCAAATTTTACAAAAAGTGGTTACACTGTCAAACGTCATAATGATTAAACCAATAGAAATGTTTCAAAATGACTTCCTTCTTCTTTTTGGAGAAGTTTCTTTTTGGAGATACAAGACCAACAACCAACACATTTCTCATTTATTACTTCCAGTACAGGTGCTATCCTTTATTGGGTCTGTTCATTTTTGTCCTTTTTTAATCTGAAGCTCACTAACACTAAGAGCAAACAGAGGGATTATATCATCTTTATAACATTATTTTGCAAATATTTATTTGATGGGCCAATTTGAAAAAAATCTTTAATGCAGAATAATGTTGTGACATTTTTATATTTTGTAGAATTCACTTTCAAATACAGAGCAGGTGCTTTTAGCTGCCTGCTAGTACTGATATTATAAACTTCAGAGAAGCTGAAACTAAGAATAAATTGAGTGATTGCTGGCCATGCGGACCACAATGTTGGTGATTTGCTCTATTCTTCATTCTTCATCACACTGGACTGAGAATAGCCGCTGCTGGAGAGTGTGTTTGATCTTCTCTGACGTAGAGGTGCAACTACCAGCTTCTTATGATTTTTTTCATCTTTTTTCCTCCAACAGACGTGAAAAGCTGGTGTCGTCAAGCACAGGATAATAAACACTGCGGTGGACTAACGCAGTTAAGACTACAGATAGACTACATGCACCATTCTCTATAGCTTTAAGAAGACCAGATATCAAATCTCATCATGGATTTTGTAATGAAGCAAGCTCTGGGAGGTAAGTGTAAAGACGATTGCGTATGACGTGTCCAATAATATGAGCTTGTTCGGCTTTACTGTATATTTGCAAACACTGAGGGTTAGGAACTCATTTCTTTGGCGTAAGAGTAATAAGAGTATAAGACTTTTCAGAATGAACAGAAAGATAGATTAAAAACATAGACCACCGTAACCATATCAGCCGTAATCGAGTGATTCGTATATTTATTTATTCGTATATTGAGTGATTGGGTATATTTAATGTATGTGGAAAATAACATTAATGCATTATCATCAATATATTATTATGTTAATACATCAACTAGTGAAAGTGACAATCTGTTCACACCACAGCACGAAATACTTCCTCTGCATTTAACCCATTCGCCAAGTGAAGCAGGGGGCAGCAGGAACACAGGAGCAGTGTGTGGGACGGTACCTTGCTCAGGGTACCTCAGGGGTGCCTAGTGGTCTTGGGAATCGAACCCAGACTTTCTGATCACAGGGCGAATGCCTTAACCACTAGGCCACCAAGCTACTAAGTTGAGAACAGTAGACTGTTTATCTAGTTCTTTAGTTTCTTTCTGAGGTAGAAAGTTTGTCAGGCCACTAATAATGATGCAACTAATGGAATATACACACTTTTTATTGTCACAGTTAGCATTTTTAGCTGAACGACTGGGACGTTTCTGTCACATTTCAGTGAAATGAAAGTGCAGCCTTTGCTCGATCACCTCCCACTGTGTAATCAGTTGCCTGATCGGTTGTCTGAGGTAGTCCAGCGTGCTTTCAAGGCTCGGACGCAAGGGAGCAATTTAAACAAAGCAATCAGCATCTTAGAAGCTCGCGCATACTGGCAGGTCCATTTAAGGGGTTAAAATAAATCTCTCTTGATAGGTATAGCAAACTGGTTCATGCTAGGATCCCATGACATGCACCTCAGTGTGCTTTTTTCTTTCCAAACACTTTTTACAAAATCGGATTGATTAATACGCATCTAACTGATAGTATAAAATACATTTTAATTAAATATTTCTTAATCGAACATTTTGAGAAATAGCGATTCCAAAAACACCTGGTTCTAGATTTTCATGTGGATTAAAAACCCAAAATGGATTATAAGCCCAAACCTCAACTGTATTAACGGTGTTACCCAGTATATGTTACCTTTTTAGTAGAAGGCCTTGTATAATGTTAGTTTTGTAACATTAGATCACGATGGGAATAAAACATATACAGCAATGCATCATGCTGCCTAAACCCCATACAAACACAGAATTGTATTTTACAGATGACTCAGCTTTTAGAATGGCTGCTTTAAATGTGTTGTCTTTACAGATGTATATATGTGTGTCTTTTATTGATTTTCTTGATTTTAGAGGACACATTTTGTTTAAAGGTCAGTGAGTCATTAAATCAATTTCTCCATTTGGTTTCATCAGCTGAACGATTATATATGCTGTATTCCCCTCCTACCACTTCACTCTAATGGACCAGTATTGGACAGGTTCTTTAAAGCCCTCGTGACTGCCTGGTGACCTTTTGGGGACTGTGTCTTACCATGGCACAGATTAATTATAGAGAATAAAAAAGCTGTTTATTACCACCCTATGTCTTTTTTTAGTGTCTGCTAATGTAATAAACCCACATTTAGCGTATTTGTTCAACAAGGCTATACTGCAGTACTGAGTTATTCAACACGGTGCAGCTCTTCAGTCAGATTCGGGTCAAAGAAGCAGCTGCTTGGCTAATGAGAACAGGGACATTGTGTTGAAGGGTGAACGTCTTTCTCAGTTTCAGCTCTACTCCAGAGGCTGTGTGCTTTGTGCAGTGCTTTACTGCAGCCCACTCACATTCAGGGAGACATATCTGTGAATTTAATCTGTGTGGTATACCAATCTTGCTTTATTAAAATAAGAAATGTATTATGAAAAAAAAAGAAATTATTTTCATACAGTACACAGATCAGCCAGTAAACATTAATAGTACCCTCGGGCATCACAGTGCTTGCTTGCTTTCTTCCTATAGTGCAGTAGTTCCCAAGCTTTTTTCCTCCAAGCCCCCCTTGCATGCGTCCAAGACAAGCCAGGACCCCCCAACCCCAACTCCTACCTGCATAGACGCACAAACAGAATAAAGTGATTAATTACAAACTTTTATTTGCAAAATACTCTTATGTATTATACTCATACACACACACATACATTTACGTTTCTCAGATATTAAAGTGAAAATTCTGTCATACGTGAACACACCACAGCACACAGTGTGAACAGCACGAAATACTTCTTCTGCATTTAACCCATTCACCAAGTGAAGCAATTGAATGGGTGTGTGGGGACGGTGCCTTGCGGTCTTGGGAATCGAACCCCGACTTTCTGCTCACAGGGCGATTGCCCTAACCACTAGGCTACCAGATATTGGGATTATATTCATTTAATGTGTACAAATATAATTTTGGTAACCTCAGTGCAAATTATATTGTGAGCACCCCTGTAATCTCTAGCGCCCCCCTAAGGGGGGCCCGGACCCCAGGTTGAGACCCACTGCTATAGTGCATGTTAGTACAATCTCTTCCTCATGTAAGCAACACACACGCACCAGGCCTTCCACATGATGTAAAAAAAAAAAAAACCCAAAAAAAACAAACCCGATTCATCAGACCAGGCCATTTTCTTCCCTTGCTCCATGACCCTGTCGTCTAGCCATCACAAATTGGCCCTTGTCAGAGGCGCTCAGATCCTCACGCCTGCACATTTTTCCTGCTTCCAACACATCAGCTTCAAGAACTGACTGTTCACTGACTGCCTAATACATCCCATCCCTCGGCAGGAGCGACTGTATAATGATTTTGTAAAGTGCATGTTGTTATGGATGATCAGTGAGTCAAACTGTTTGAACAAAATTGGGACGCCTGACCAAAGCACCAACAGGGAATTCAGTGACATTGCATTCAAATACATAGACTTTAATATGCAGTTGCTCCCCCTTTGCAGCTAGAACAGCTTCCTCTCTTCTTGGAAGGCCTTCCACAAGATTTTGACGTTTCTGTGGGAATTTGTGCCAGAATCTCTGTTCCATTTCATCCCAAAGGTGTTGAATGGGTTTGAGGTCAGGGCTCGGTGCGGGTCAGTCAAGTTCTTCCACACCAAAAGTCATCCAGCCATGTCTTTATGGAGCTTGTTTTGTGCACTGGTCATGTATAGAAAAGGGCCTTTTGACGCTGTCTAAAATGTTTTGGTATGCTTAAGACTGCCATTCAATGGACGTGAGGGGCCTAGCACACACCCTGAAAACAGGCATGTCCCAATACTTTTGTCAGTATATTGTATGTAAAAAAGTATCCAGCTACTTTAATGTGCACCCATTGCTCTGGAGTAGGTGCTAGAAAAGCTAGGATATGCTTCCTTCAAATGTACCTTTATATTCTGGTACAGATACACAGTACAGGCCAGCATTTATCGCATATCAGTTTACAGCATTACATTATAGCAGCTGCACCCAAACTGTAAAATCTGATATCTGAACTCACGCAGGACACCGGACTCTTTGAAAATCTGAAGCCTTTTGTCAGCATGTTTGATGTGTTTCCTTCAGCAAATGTGTCTGCATTTCTCTTCACCTTAATGGTAGAAGAGCATGATTTATCCATGAAGGTCATTCATTATTCAGAACGCTTCTTCTCATCAAACTTCCACATCCTTTACAAATTATTCAGGAGTGTATAACATTTCGGCAGCTCTTTTGGAGTCGCCAGCCAGCCCCTTGCCCTCCAACTGCAGTAGACTGTAAAAAAAAAAGACTAAAAATGAGGGAAATTGTTTCCTGAGACAGATTTTAGAAAGAGTAGAGAAGACTAAAAATAGTAGTGATCCACATGCAGGCAGTTTGGCATCTAACATATGCTCATCAGTTTTTGTTCAATTACAACATTAAAAAAAACTATTGAAATAATTGAAGTAGTATTTTTGTAAAAGCAAATGGTGAAGCCCAGAATGGAATTTAATTCGCCATTTGTGCCACATACAGCGTTACTGAGATTCCCGTGGGTGAAGTGCCTATCCATCCATCCATTATCTGAGCCGGTAATCCTTAACCAGGGTTGCAGGGGGTGCTGGAGCCTGTCCCAGCAGTCACAGGGTGAAATGCAGAGAAAGTCCATCACAGGAACTGTTCAGTGTTTTTCACAGTCTTTCTTCCGTCAGACATAATCCTCTGACTTGGGATGGGTGGGCGTTTGGGGGGGGGTGGCCTAGAGGATACTTGCCTCTGGACCAAGAGGTCATGGGTTCGAATCCTACCTTCAGCACACCACCACTGGGTTCCTGAGCAA
>JBBPDB010156497.1:0-13848 GCA_037974465.1 Brachypetersius altus
CACACACTGCTCCCCTGGCTCCCCACACACACTGCTCCCCCGGCTCCCCACACACACTGCTCCCCCGGCTCCCCACACACATTGCTCCCCCGGCTCCCCACACACACTGCTCCCCTGGCTCCCCACACACACTGCTCCCCATTGTCGGCAGCCCTCTGCTTCATTCGGGTGAATGGGTTAAATGCAGAGGACTAAGCAATTTTCTCCTGGTGCAATATAGTATATAAAATAAATGAAATGTTTAAGTATATGGGCCCTTCTAGAATGATCTACTGGCTTAGTCCAAAGAACCTGACAAAATATCAATATTGAAGCAATCAATATTGATTTCTCCCATTTAACACCAGGCTCTGGTCCAGCATGGGTTTGTTTCCTAGTGAATTATTTTTAATAGTGTGTTTGTTTTTAATGGAATGAAACACCTACACAGGTTTCCCCTCTCACACCTTTTCTCTTTAGTACTTTCTCTCTCCCTATCTCCCTCTCTCACACGCACATTATGCACAACAAGCCTGTCTTACCAGCTGTTCACCATGAATGAAGTGAAAAAAAAATGCTAAAAGGGAACTGTGTGAAATCTTCATTGTGAAACTGATGGATAATTAATACCACTCAAATTCTTTTCAGTACGACACCCTTTTACTGATACAATTGAGCATCTTGTGTGTGTATAAAGGAGTTTATTTTGATTTACACAAAAAAGAAGGTGTATAGACTGAAAAATCTGTGTAAAAACATCAATTTCTTTACATAAATTGACTTTGGACTCAATTAACTCCATATAATCTGCCACCATAGAGTATTTGTTCCATCTCACTTAGTTGTGTGTGTGTGTGTGTGTAAAAGTATTTATCTCTTAACCATATCCATCCATAGCAGCAGGGACTTTTTGCTTGTCCTCGCAAGGAAACATGGTGTTTTTTAAATTACTTTTTAGGAATAATGACAGCAGAAAGATTACCTTTTAGTTCCCATGATTAAGATCTGGGCATCGTTTTTATGTGCAGTATTAGTCAAATACAGTATAAATCAGTAAAATGTCTTTACAAGTATAGTAATACCACCTTGTGTTATGTGTGAGTAGTTCCAATCCTATATACTTGCTTCAGTTATTTTTCTGTTTTCAGCTGTAGACACATTCAGTTTAGTACAAGAATAGATGTACAGCTTGCTGCTTCAAAAAAAAATAAACAGTAAAAATCAATAATTTAAAGTGAAGACTGATTCTCAAAAAGACCTGCCAAGGATCGGAAGTATTGATCCACCCGTTCTTAGTGAAAACATCATGACCTGGTGATTTCACCAGATAAAAGGCACTACTGTTGGCCACAGACAGTGTAGAGCCTGTGGTTTCAGCGTCAATAGAACGGAAAATGGCACAGCATTTCTTCAGCGGCACATTTACTGAGGATGCCGCTGTTCTGAAATCTGAAGTAAATGTCAATATCAGATGTTTTCTTACATCAGTGTCAGCTACAGCACCTGCTCTGCTTTTAGATAAACACGTGGACTCACCTCGATCACTTAGCAACACAAAGCAAAATATTGTTAAACTGCATCTGCAATAATCTAGTTGCCTAGTTCAGTCAGAAGATCAGAAGGTCGTGGGTTCCGATCCCAGGACTGCTAGTAGGACCACTGAGGTACCCTCGAACAAGATGCCGTCTCCACACTGTGTTCCTGGCTGCCTGCTGCTTCACTGGGTTAATGGGCTAAATACAGAGAAAGAATTTCACACTGTTCACACTGTGTGCTGTTGCAAATACTCACTTCACTAGTGCATGCAAACCACTATGAAACCCCCTTAATTTAAAACCACCATAATTCTGACCTTAATTTCCCATACAGTAAATGAAGGAAAATCAAGGGAAAAAGTGCATAGATTAAGGAGTAAAATACAGAATTTAACACTTAATTTTACTACCAAATGTGCCCCTTAAATAATAAAACCTCCTGAATTAACATCCTAAATTTAAGATATAGGGGTTTCACACTAATGGCTTAAATCTAATTTTGAGGTCAAATTAATGGGTAGGGTTTCACGAATTAATACAAATTAATTGGTTTAGTGTATTTTCAGGGGTAAATGACGGTAGGGCCAAGCTCATTTTCAAAATATTGTGTATACTACAGTATACAGTACTCCAGTATAGTGACCTGGGAGTCGGTTTGTGTGTAAAAATCAAATGTATAGTTTTCCATGTACCCCTATAGACCTATTTAGCGTCCATAACATATTTAGGGTCCAATTTTTGCTTCTTTAGAGAAGTTGGAGTTCCAAGGCAAACATTGTTAACAAACATCAGAAATCCTCTCACTAAATACAGACAAAACTATTTACAAATCTTTAGGTGAGTCGTGAGTGTGATGTTCATATCACTAAATACACTAAATATAACTGAGAAGAATAAATAGAAAGAACATTATACAGTAAATAGTTATGTTATGTTCAGTATATCAGTGTGCTCCTTGTGGAAGTCCGGTATTACTTTCATTTAGCCTCATAGCTCAAGCACAAATACAAAGACTCCAAACATACAGTATCTTGGTTGATTGACATCATCTGGAGTAAGTGGAGTAAATTGTGTAAATTAAAATTTTCATGAAACTACTCCTTTAAAATAACCAGTACTGCTCGGGCCAGATTAGGGGAGGACTCAAAGTCACTATAGTGAGTTCAAGATTATGTTCTAACGTTTTATTTCTGTGTTCCTATGTTGGGGAACTGGGATTAGAACTGGGATTTCCATGTTGGGCAGCTGGATGGCCAAGAGTATAGGGCATTGGCCCTGCAATCAGAAGGTTGGGGTTCGAATTCCAACTGCTGGTGTCACCGCTGAGGTACCCTTGGGCACTGCTCTCTGGGTGCCCCTTGCTGGTGGTGGCCCACTGCTTCACTTGGTGAATGGGTTAAATTCAGAGAAAGAATTTCACACTGTGGTGTGTTCATGCAGGACTATGAGGGTTAATAAATAAACATTCTTATTTTATCTCTAACATCAGTAGCTCAGCCTTAGTTTACTTCTAACATCAGTAGCTCAGGCTTACCCAGCACAATAATACAGCTACAGTTTGATCACATATGATCAAAACAGAGGCTACACAAGAAAAGAAAGAAAAGAAAAGTAGCCCAGAAAAAGAAAAGTAGTCCAGCAACAGGCATTTGGCTGCATTTTGTATTCTGTTTATTCAAAGAGCCTCTGATGAGCCTCTCCTACAAAGATAGATAGTATGTCTTAAAGGTAGATTTAAAGACTGTTATATGGCTTATGTGGGCCCCAAAAACATCAGGTTGTTTCTAACTGAAGTTCTAGTCTTACAGGACCAAGCAGCTGCTGAAGCCGCCAGGATTTCCAAGGCAGTGTAAGAAATAATAATAATAATAATAATAATAATAATAATAATAATAATAATAATCATCATTTTGATTAAATATAAAGGTGCCTTTAAAGGTACTCAAGGATACCCTACACTACATAATAAACATAAATAAAGTTAAACCGAATGTATCACATTTTAATCTCTCTCTCTTGCTATAAAGAAATAATTAGATCTTTACTAAAGGAATGAAAGACACTGGCTGCAGTTAAATCTGCAAGCTGATCTTATAACAGTTACAATGTTCAGCATTTTCCTTTAATTGATATGTTCAGAGAAAGCAGTGTACAAAGAAAATGTTGACCATTATATTGACTGTAATATTGAGGTTTGAGGTCACAGGGGGGGAGGAGATGGGCCATTTGCTTGATCTCAGGAAAACATGATCAAAAGGCCTTGTTGAAATATTTGCTTTCCTCTGAAGGGCTCTGGGTTGTGGCCCATGCTTCTGCCCGCGACCTCAAAGGAAGATCCATATCTCTGCAGGTGTCCTGTAGAAGAACAGCGTGACTGCATTCCTCTCCGCATTGATTTTGCTGTAAAAATGCACACCTATTAGTTCAGCTCTTTAATCACTGCATATTCAGAGAAGCTCACATAAAAAAACACTCCTGGAATTCATATCGAATCACAGCGAGAGCACTCACAATTGGTATTCATCTCCACACGCAACAGCGGTTAATGCAAAATCCTGAACATTGTAACTGTTGTCAGAACAGCTTGCTGCAAGATTTCTCTGCTGCCGGTGCCTATAAATCCTTTAGTAGCAAGATATTTATTTATTTAGAGCAAGAGCAAGAGAGAGATTAAAATCTCATATATTTGGTTGAATTTAAAGTCAGTGCACAACTAATTAGGAGAGCATTATTTATTTACATGTTTACATATCTTAGTGTGTACACAGGCTCCAACTGTATTGTAGAGCTGTCCAATAAAATGCCACCGATGTCCATGTCCAAAACAGCATAATCGATCTGGATTTCTCTTTGTGGGTAATATGGCCCTCCCTTTCCCCTCTCAGCCCAATGCTAGCCAACAGGGGAGTGTCTGTTAGCTGACACAACAGAATTACAATCAGTGTTCTCCATCAAGAGGTAGTTAGAAGTGGTGGAGCTTCATTTCATCCAATTCCACTGTATTTTTTCACCACAGAACTACATAGTGTCAGGATTTTGACACTGATGGGGACACAAAAGTGGTAACTGCCATCGCTGGCATCTTTCATACACTAAATGGACAAATGTATTGGGACGACCATTCCACAAACAGGGACTTTAATGACATTGCATTAAAAAAAGGCTTTATTATGGACTTGGTCCCCCTTTCTACTCTTCTTGGATGGTTTTCCACCAGATTTTGGAGTTCCTGTGGGAATTTGTGCCCATTCATCAGCCATATCCCTGAAAAACAGGTGTATCCCAATACTTATGTCCATATAGTGTACATGAACATCAAGGTACATGTTTGTAGTGCATATGGAGGAACCTACTGTCTGGAACTGTCATCCACATAACCAATAATTAAGTACTGCAATCACAGAACACAAGAAATTCTTTTTAAATTAGTTTTCATTTGTCACCTGACTACAGAACCTTAAAGGCAGGTACTGTTATCCTTTCAAACCGTCGGTCTAGAAATCTGCATTTCAGCCTAGACATAAAAATACTGCCAACTAAAGGATGGAGTATCGCAATACTTTGTGAGTATTGGTACACCACGCAACACTAGTCTCTTACTGAATCAACATCAAATGCGATGTGCTCCATATTTTCTAGCATTGAATTAGTACTATAAAGATGCCCACTTACATTCACAAAACCACAGCACTGACCTTTGAGCTTCTTAAAGTCAGATACATATTCAGCCAATCACATGTTAGTAAGAAACAGCGAGGCCAATCCTATAACAGTACTGGGTTGCAATTACCTGCAGTAGAGAAACAGAACTGCTAACCCTGACAGAAAACAGTGGTTTAAGCTGACTTTTTCAAAATATTGTTAGGGACAATTCTGTAGTCACTGGATATTGGTATGGATGTGCTGCTAATGCCCCAACCCAATGTTCTGCTCTTGGAGGAAGTGATTTCACTTAAGTGTATTGATTAGTCAGGTGAAGGATAATATTTGGCCCACCTTCTTTCACTGATCCCCATAGTGGCTATAATGCATACTGATTCCCCAGTTCCCCTCAAAATGCTTTGGGTGCATTCAGAGATCTTTGAAAGCTGATTGAATTATTTGGCCGATGGCACACATCCTGATTAGAGGGGTTTAGTTTAATCCAGAAACTGTGCTTGCACTGATTTCTAATTCTTCCACAGAACAAGTGGTCCATGTGACTCAGCGTTTAGCTGTGAACCCCAAAGCTGCTGAGAAGCTCTGGGCTGTTTGAAGTAGAACATGGCACATTTTCTTAGACAGTGGGTTGGAGGTGGTTCAAGAACTGAACAGGCTCTACAAAGCCTTTTTTCACTTTCATAACCTCTTTTCGCTTTTCCCACTTCCATGGCCAACTACTTGGCCAAAAGTTTGTAGACACCTGCTCGTTTTGGGCTTCTTCTAAAATAAAAGCTATCATAAAGAAATTCATCCCATCTCAGCTGCAATAACAGCCTCTGCTCTTCTGGTAAGTCTGTAAAGGTTGAAACATGAAGATTTGTGCATTCAGCCACAAGAGCATCAGTGGAGTCAGGTACTGTTGAATGATTATTTCTGGATCACAAAACCCTCTCCATTTCATCCTGAGGCTCCATCACTCCACAGTCTCGCTGCTCCACCGCTTATTCATAGTGATTTATACCCTTTATCTGTTTCTTAGCACTGTGCCAATGCTTCCTGGTCATTTTCCCATGTGTGGCTGCTCCAAGGCCTCCCATTCTATTGGTGGTGCTTTTCCGTGGAGATTATATTGCTGTGTGTGCCTGTGTTAGCAATAGAGGCACCTTTAAGTAGCAGAGTTCACAAATAAGAAAAGCTCCAACTCAGTGAGACAAGATTTTGAATTTACAAAATCAGTTTGTCTTGAAAGATGAAGACATACAGCTTTGTTGTTGCAGTGTAGTGTTTTCCCATTGATGGAACTGATTCCTTTATCTGCCTTTTGAGATTTCAGTAAACGTACTGCTTCAGTTCCAACGGTCACCGGATCAAACTGGGACTGAGGAGGCTTTAACCTTATTGAGCGGAAACAAGAACTATGGACGGGCGTCTCAAGTTTTCGTCCCCTTTACACACAAAGGCTTTGCTTAATGAGTTGGGTTGCCTGGCAACCCACAGCCCATCTACATCAAAGCCAGAGGAGAAATAATAGGTGACTTAATTCAGAGCTTTCATTGGCTTTCTGTCACTGGCACTGTGGTTACATTAAACCTCTTCAGCATGGCTTTTAAATACCCAGAATATAAAAACTGTCCAGAGTGCTGAATCATGCCTGAACACGTTTCCCATTTGTTTTGTGATTTGACCTCATGTATTTATTCCCTCACTTTAGTAAGCTGTTTTGGGGAATGAAGCAATGCTCAAATTTTTATTTCATTCCTGTTCACCCACAATGTGACTGGTCCTTGTTCACTCTGACGCAGTAACTAAAGCTGGATTACAGCAAATCAGTTTAACTTGCCAAAGTGTTGAGATACCATTAAGTGTGTTTGGCCTAATAGACATCAGACTCACGCTCAGGAGCACTGTGACATTTTTTATATTGTATTTATATCATGTGTGTTGTTTGTTGTGTTATTATAACATATATTGTTATAAATGTGTGGGTGAGAAAGACAGGTTACAGTGTCTGTTTCTTCTGTTTTCTTGTAACTGTCTAGTCAGTATATACAGTATATATACAGTAAACCACCACCCGGTTACGTTCGAAGAGCACCTGCGTATAGTGAAAAAACACGTTGTTGTGTTTTGGTAAAGAAATGCCAAAAATGCCTATTTTTATAGTGTAAACCTTAAATACTTACATTTACGGCATTTAGCTGAAGCTCTTATACAGAGCGACGTACATTAGTGCTCAAGCCCACAACTGTGACCACAGCAGATGATATCACCTGAAGAGTGCTCGATGAGAAAGGGTCGAGCGGAGACGTGGTAGGTCTGCTGGATGTCAGTAGAAGTGATACTTCCTTAGAAGAGAGCAGTGAGAAGGCATGAAATTGGGCAGTGTGGACTGGTCTCTGTGTGGCAGGCAGCTTGGTGGTAGGAGGAAAGGATGCTTGAATATTGTCGATCTTCTCGTCGAAGAACTTTGCGAAAGCTTTTGGTGAGAGATCTAGAGATACAGGGAGAGAAGAAGATTTGAGAAGTGATGAAAAGGTGGCAAAGAGCTTGCAAGGGTTAGATGCAGATTCTTCAAATCTGGTTTTGAAGAAGGAAGACTTAGCAGAATTTAAATCATTAGCAGAATTAGACAGGAGAGAATGATAAGAGATGCTCTCAGTTCCCCCTCGGTTACTTCGCAGAACCTCAGATAGCCATGGAGCCGAGGGTGAGACGCTCTTTGATCTGGAAGACAAGAGACAGAGTTCATTAAATGAGCTGTAAAGAGATGAGAGAAGGTCATGGGTAGTGGATTTAACAGAAGATGGACTGTGGTTAGTAGAGTTTGGTAGAGATGAGGAGAATAGAATAGATGAGGGTAGAGAGGACAGAGATAAAGGCGAGAGATTTCTGCGGGAAGACGTTGGTGCTGCACGTGAGGAAAGAGATGAGGAGGTTTGAAGAGGGAATTTGAAGGATAGAAGATGCTGGTCATGTTTAGAAGATGTTTAGAAGAGTAGACAGTATGTTGAATATGGGAATTGGCCTGGTGGACACTATGTCAAGAGTGTTGCCTGCTTTGTGAGTCGCTGAAAGACGACAGAAGCATCGCAGGTCCGCATGTTTGCATCTTGTCGCATGGGAGATTGAAGTCGCCAAGGAGGATAAGCACTGAGTCATCATCTGGAAATGAACTCAGAAGGAGTTATTGTGGGTGTTTCCGCATACCATTATCAGTTTGATTCTCAGAAAAAATCTGCATTAGTCTGAATCCGCGACTCCTGGTCCGTGTAAAAGTGAGGCTCTGTCTGTGTTTGTGGGTTCTTTGTAATTTGCGGGTCTCTTAACGCTTGTCTTTGTATATTTCTAGCAAACCTGACTGTTGGTGTTCTGTTTTGCTTTTGTTTTTATTAGTGCTGGGCCGTTAACGGCGCGAGATTGTTATCGCGTGATAAAAAAAATATCGGCATTAACGCCCCCCACCCCCCGCCCAACAGGGGGAGCTGGGTCTATACTATGCAAGCGATGCTGAATTTCACCTTGATATTTCAGTGACTTATCCGGTTCACGCACGTTTGAAATCTGTCTCAGTCTCTCGGGGTGGGGGGGATAGAGAGAGAGAATCTCGCGTGCGTTTACGCCAAGATTACAAATGGCGTTAACGGCGTTAAAAAAATGTATCTATGCCCACCTCTAGTTTTAATTTTATTTTGTTTGTATTGCTTTAGGGGTGAGTGTGTGAGCGAATGGTGTGTGTGCGCCCTGTAATGGGCTGGTGAGTCCCTGCCTCACACCCACTGGCTGATACCTGGGACAGACTCCGGGTACCCGTGATCTTAGTGAGGAATTAGTTGTTCCAGAAAATGAGTGAGTGTATTCTTCTGTGCTTGTGTCTCTGTTAAACCTATTCATACTTTCTCGTGTTTTTGAAAAACCCCAGGGTTCTCATTTATATCTGCGTTGTTTCACATTTTGTATTCAAAATTTTTTGGATCGTGCGATTACATCCTGCCTGTCTGGAGATAAGGTTGAAATGTAACTGGATAAGAATATAAGAAAAATGCAGGAGTCCTTTAACACCTTTGATTTCGAGAGCAATGTTGGATGCTTTTGTGCACATCATGTGTCTCCAGCTTTACAGTCATGACCTGAAAAAGAGGGTTGTGTGCTGTAACCACGGGCGTTATGGCAGCTTTAGCAGGTGCCTGGCAGGTCTAGACGCAGAAGCTGCTGTCTGGCCAGCTGTGGCCCCAGCTGAAGGACATTAGTGTTCTGCCAGGGTGAAGCACTGCAGAAGAGGCCCCATCTGGCAGAGGCTAAGGTCCTCACACTCCCTGCTCTGTCTGTCCATCACCCTCCTACAGTGTGATGATCACTCATCTCTTTCTGGAGGAGCCCAGCAAGGAGGCTCCTCATTATAGCTCAAGTAGTGGAGACCAGAGCACTCATGGATGATGTGACTAGTCTAATAGTGCTTTTACCCTCCGCACTGCTATTGGAAAACATATCGTGGTGCAGAATGATTGATGCTTAATATACAGGATTATTACTCTTGCCACTCCACAGGAAGTGGGCAAACGCAATATTTTGCTTGTCATTGAGAAACGCAAGGTTTGTAGAGTGAATGACAGGATGCAAATGACCACTCTCAGTGTAGAATGTAGCATGTATTTAAACACTCTCATTCACAAAATATAATGAGGCAACACCAGCTGTTCTGGCGTTTATACACATTCAGTCTGGCACTTATCCAAAACTTCCCATTCAAGCAGGACTGGAATGCAATTTTATCAAAACAAAACCTTTTGTTTTTATACTATTATTTACACTCATTTTACACTAACTGTAAAATAAGGCCAAGTTGACACTGTTAAAATGTTATGATGAATGAGGCATATTTTTTTATTTGCTGCAAGAGTTAGTTCTGAAGGCACAATCTGATTGATTGAGAAACATTATAGGCGCAGCACTTTTTTCTACTTTAACACATAAAAAAACTGAAAACAGACACATTCGCTAGCTTCTGTTAGATCATTTTCTTCTGCAGGCCAATTGGTCAGATGCTGAAGAAGAGTGTAACAATAGGCCTATATCTAACCCTAAACCTGTCTTTGCTCTTATTTGAGCTTGGTGGTCAGCACCTCTCAACAAACAGAAGTTCCAGAAGAGCTTGGAACAAAATAACATTCAGGCTTATCCACAAACCGGAAGGTTGTGGGATCAAATCCCTTGAGCAAGGTACTATCCCCACAAACTGCTCCCCGGGCACTGGTGGCAGTCCCCTACAGAGAAAGTATTTCTCACTGTTCACTCTGTGCTCTGTGCTGTGGGGTGTTTACATGTGACTAGTTACTTTATTTGCCCTCTTATGTTTGGTTACATGAATTAAATTGACATTTTCTGAATGTTGCCAAATTGTTAACTGCATTCAAACAATATGTTCAGAAGTATCAAAACACCCCTTCCTTAGATTCTCCTATCGCTGGCATGTTTGATTGTGCACACACAGCTTAGTTTGAACTGAGAACTGTCTACTACCCAAATTATATATGCCTGTTGGTGGTTCAGTGGTGGTCAATTGTCATGAATGGAGCTGCATTAACAGGGATGAACAATAACATGTTGGTCTCCAGCATGGTTTGGTCACTGCCCAAAACTCTGTTGCACACTGGCCATTCAAAACCACCCCAGGGGTAGATACAAGGTACAGACGAGAGAGAAAGTAAAGAGAAAATCAACATACTGAGCTTTAGGTATATATTCTTAACTCTGGAACTTTACTGGAAGGATGGCACCTCAACTATCTTAAAGATATTCCTTCCACGAATAGCAATCACTTTCAAAACAGCAGCCACCTGAGTGGTCTTTATGACTGAGTCGTCATCCATGAACCGCTTTCAAAGTCTTAGATCCTTTCATCTTGTCATCTTGATGTAAAATCGTGGTGAATTGGGCCTGCCTAGCATTTGTATACATGGCACAGAGCATGGTAGGATGTTAAATGCTTGACTGAATCACCTGTCTGGAAGCATTCGCACATTAAGTAGTCCATTATGTGTCGATCAGAAAACCACTCACACTCAGCCATGCCTGCAGCTGTAGGAGCCACAGCTCCATGACGAACAAGGAGAAGGGAGTGATTTGGGATTCAGACATAGATCAAAGAACAAACTGATTCGAAGCTCTGGGTAGGTATTCCTCTTCTTCTCTAGTGGTCTGATCTGAATGTTTTCAACCACAGATGTAACACAAGCTTTGAAGAAAGGGAATAAGAAGACTAGTGATGCTGCCATAATTTCTTTATCGATGACCATAATTTCTAATATTTATTAATGAATACATTTCAGTCTGCAAAAGTCAAACACAGAAATACCTATTGCTATGAGCTAACAACAGCAGCAGCAGCAGCAGCAACAACAACAACAACAACAACAACAACAACAACAACAACAACAACAACAACAACAACAACAACAACAACAATTTTTCTTCTTCTTCTTCTTTATTATAATACATATTTTTCGGTTTTAAAAGTAACAATTAATATGAACACAGTTGGGGAGAAAGTCAATGTTTTATATTGAAGCCTTTGGCAGATCCTTCATCTGTTTACTGACGTAACAGATGAGCAAATGGATTAGGAGTCTTGCTAAAGGCCTCTTATTAGTGCAATGTGATGTGCTTTGGTGAGTCAAACCTTAGTGTACAGCATGAAGAGGAGAAACTGTAGGGCATTTCATTGTAACTTAGACTGTCTTGGACCTCGCCATCATGATTTCCAGAGTAAATACAGAAGTTTTGAGCTTGTAGCTCACTCTTACCTGGTCAATTCCTACAAATTAATGTACAGTCAGAAGAAGCATTGCTATATTTTTTTCCTCGCTCTAAATAAAACATCCTGCATTTTTCCTCATTCTGGTTCTCAGTGACTCCCTCCAGTCATATTTTCTCTCATGGTGATAAGTGGCGGTGTGAGAGAAAATAATGACCTCACATTAATTTAGACGCACAGCACAAAGAAGGTTAATAGAATACAGTGCTCTGAATAGTGGGAGGCGTATTTTAACCATGCTGACTGCAAACACATTCATTTGTGGTGCTTTGTAAACGCTTATTGAAATCACCCACCATGCTACACGCAGTGACCACCCTAAACTGGTCAAAATAGCGGGATATTATCTTAAAGCTGATGTAGCTGTTTCTTAATTCTTTCAGATTCCGTTCTGAGTAAGAATTCTAATGTAGGCCTGGGTTTCAGCTGAAGCGAAAACCCACGTGATAATCAATGCAAGGAACCCTACTGTCGAATAAAACCAACAGAAATCATCTCAGACTGGTTCACCAAACTCAGGAGGAACGTATGTGAAGCAGCCCTGCAGGATTGCCCCCTTACTGTGTGCTGAGCTGTGTTGAGGTCGATCCATAATTTATTTTCCTCATACGATGAATGGAAAAGGGAATATTATTCTGTATCTAATTTGACCTGACACCTCCTCTGATTGGTGTTGGGGGGGTGGCGGGGGTCAAGCTATGCAAGAGAACTATTGTGTGATTATAATAATTATCCAGCATTGGAGCTGCGATCCAGAGGGCTCTCAAGGCTCCGTGAGCATGAGTATGGAAAAGAGAGAGGCACAGAAAGAGAGGAAGTACTTTTACTGATGAATGGGAAAAAAAGAGAAAGAAATCACCATGGCAACCTGCCGCTCTCTCCAGCCACTCAGTCTGTCCTGGTTCTTATGTGCTGTTTCATGCTTTCAGGAAGCCATAATCATTCACAGGGACATTTTGAGCTCCTTCTCAACCAAACATTTTCACTTCTCTTTGCTTTTAGCATAATAATTCATCGTCCAATCAGTAAAAGCACTTTGCCCCTTTGCCCCTCTATACGCAGCTACTGTAAGGCATTTAAAGGGCACCCATTGATGACCCAGGCGGTCAACAAGTTTGTATATTCTCTACAGAAAAGCTCTGTAAACAAAATCGAGCGCTCGAGTGTAGCCACACCAGGGCCTAAGGTCACCATGGCCAGTGACAATTTTATATAACACATTATCATACTCAAAGTTCATTCAATGTGCATTACAGGAAAATAATAAGTTACATAGAAAATAAAATAGAATAAAATAAAGTAACAGAATAGATAATACAATAAAATGAAAGAATGCATAAAAATCAATGAAACGAGAGAGAAATTGCAATGGAAGTGCTAGAGCATGAACAATAGGTGCCTAAAGACCCCCGGCACTGATCTGGGAGCCTATGGATGAACAGGTGTATGAACATTTGAACAGGGTCCGCATCTGGCCTTCCTTCCTGGCTGAGAAACCAACCCTTATGCCCAGTTTACACTGTATGATTTTGGTCTGTCCCAGGTGAAAGCTGACAATCGTGAAGAGTCCATTTGATTTCTTTGGTCGTGCTTGGTACTGTGAGAGAGATTCAAAGGCGACCGTCGTCACGACGACCAAAAACAGCCTGTGATCATTTTATGCCTATGCCATTATCATGTCAGAAATGTAGGACGACCATCTCACAGAGTGTGTGCTGCAGCAAACTACGACTACTGACCAGCCAATCAAAATGCAGCATGACATATTATTAACACAACAAAATCCACCTTCACACACACCATCAAACATCTACACACCTTCACACACACCATCATACATCTACACACCTTCACACACACCATCATACATCTACACACCTT
>JBBPDB010156571.1:0-13842 GCA_037974465.1 Brachypetersius altus
AGTGTGGCTTTGTTTCAGACTGTACTAAATCACAAACACACATATACACGCACACACACACACACACACACACACACACACACACACACACACACACACACACACACACACACACATCATAAGAGGTTATGTTTTGCATAACTGCTGATGTACACCCTTTGGATGAATATTCAAACATCTGTAAATAAATAGTAACCACACACACAGATTACACTGAGGGGCCTCACCGCCGCAGGTTGTTCCGTGTTGAGGTGTTACAAACACACACACACAAACACACTCACACACACATACGCACTTCTGAATAATATGCCAAGATCTGTGTTGCCATGTAAATGTATAACAAGGCATTCTTTCTTGGTCCTGTCAAAAACACTAATTTAGAAGTTGATATTTATATATTAAGATGAGTGTGTGTGTGTGTGTGTGTGTGTGTGTGTGTGTGTGTGTGTGTGTGTGTGTGTGTGTGTGTGCATGTGTGTGTGTTTGTGTGTGTGTGCATGTGAGAGCAGGGAAAAGATGAATCAAGCCCCAGAAGTGGGATTAGGAAGCACTGATCTACAGCAGGTCTGCTCCCCCAGATGCTGGGTTTTACGGTCTGCAATAATTTCACATCTCTAGAGACTTTTGCTGATTTTTTTGTGTGAGATTTACTATTATTGTTGATTGATATGTGAAAAAATCCTGATGATGTTGTCTTGTCTTGCTTAAAATGCCGGATGGCAACCCGAGCCAATAAAAAAATTTCAACAAATATCATGACAGTATGAAGAAAATATAGAAAGGAGAACTGAGAATAATAAAAGAGAATTGTGGATTAAATTAATGAGGCCTGATTGAGATCAGAATCAGCAGAATTTTGCACAAAATGCATCTGTACCCAAATGTCACGGCATAATTATCAATGACTCATTGTGCTAAATAGGCTGCAATTACTTTCAATGCAGCATTTTATCTGATTCCAGTTATTTAAAAGGTGGTTGATTTTTCAAGTAAGAATTTAAGATCAAATCATGTCATTCATTCTGTGACGTTGGCATGTCCAATTTGATACCTTGTAGAGAAGATGAGCTTGTAGAAAATAATTACTGATTTTGTGGAATCAATACCAAGCAACATAAAAGCTAAATATCCTGATCAACATGGTTGGACAGGTCCTAGGAAGGACTGTAGACTAATACATGAATTTAAAAGCAGAGCCTGAGCCCAGCCAGAGCTTGAGGAGCTCTCACCATCATGCTTGAGTGGTCAGAGCAGAGACAGGAGAGCTTCTCACAGCAGGGTGCTCGTGCACTGAGGGACTCGGGAGCTCTTGCAGTCGTGCTGCATTTTGTGTGAAGATAACTGACAGTTGGGTCGATGTGAGATGAAATCAGTTTAGTCTAGCTGAATTGTGAGGGAGCAATTCCATTTAATGCTTAAGGCAGAACTGAAGTATTGGTGACAACCATCTAAGAATCAATCTGTGCATGTTTTGTCAAAATGGTGTTTTCTGACATTTTCTGAATTTGTAATAGCTTGTTCCACACATATCTTGAAAGATTAGATTATTGTAAATAGAAATTTTGTGAATACAAAGATTACAAAGAATACAAAGAATACAAGGAATGTGTTTACCTTGTCCGTATAGCGTGAGCTTCAGTTTGTTAAAAAAAAAAAAAACTTGACCGCCCAACATAAATTTGCCAAAAATTAAGAAATATTCAGAAAAGAAATCAGGAACAAAAATCTTGAGCAGTGCATCCCTACTGTCTACAGTACTCACATCACTTTAGTTCTTGATGTTTTTTTTCTTTGTTTCTCTCTGAGGAGGCCTGCATTACGCTGAGAGTCTCCGGGCTGTTACTGTCTTGTGGGGACTGAAGAGCTGAAAAGAGAGAAACTCAGAAAGCATTACATTAAACACTGACACACATTTTTCCCTGTGCCATGCTGCACACACACTCACACACACACACACATTCGTGCACACACACGCACGCACACACACACACACACACACAAATACACACACAGGTTCCTTTGGGGGAGAAGTTTCAGCTCAAAGTTAGGCTGTTTGGCCCACTTTACTACCTCTTTCATCCTCCTTTACCTGTGCTCATGTCTCTCTGTACGTTTACACAGCACAGCAGTGTAAAAACGCCTTAAGGACTTGCCTGTGTGAGAACGAGTCAATATCCCTCTCTTGCTCTCCCCATCTCTCTCTCTCTCTCTCTCTTTCTCTCTCTCAGTTAATTCCTCAGCTCTGAGAATGAGGCTGTTTATTAGAGGAGCCAGAAATCAGGCCAAGGACTTCATTCGGGACTTACTGAGTCTATGTAATTTACAGTCCAGGTCATGACCCAGGCATTTAATGTATGTGTGTGGGTGGGTTTGTGTGTGTGTGTGAAATGTTAGTGTACAAGAACTAAAGAAAACTAAGACTTTTAGTGAAAACATCACGTATAATCTCCAGAGCTATCCATGCCATAGTCAGAGATTTTGTATTTCTGCTTCTTACACTTATTAAAATCTGCATCTCTGGGAGCAGTTTGACATGGAACCAAATTGGATGCTGAACATGTAGAGAGAAAGCTTCATGTAGCTAAAGTCAGGGATGTGTTCATCAGACTGGAGACCAAAGTCAGAGTGTATTTATCTCTTAATTGGGGCTAAATATTCTCACGATGACACACAGGAACAATCTTTATCTGGCTTTTTTCAACCAAAATGTGATTTTTTTGGAAGATCTTTAGGACTAGAAAGGTTGCATTTTGGTTACTGAGGATATGATAAGTGTAGGATTACTAAGACACAGGTTACACTACAGTGTAGTCAGTAGAATGTCCTCGCAAATATAGTAATACTACAGTGTACGTGTGTGTGTTTGAAGATGATGATGATAAATGTGTGTTCTCTCTTCTGAAGTAAATTAAACTGCTCTCCTGCAGCAGAGGGGTTTTATAGTCTCTGCTTGTGTGCTTGCGGGAGGAATAAAACTGGTAATATGTGAGAGGGTGATACTGGATGGTGATGCTGTGGGTGTTCATTTCTCCGCCACACACTGTGTTATCTGTTGGTGAGTGAAACTCATTAAGGGATCAGAACAATTCCACATAGATGCATCCCAGTCTCTTACACCCCATTTATTTTCATGCGCTTGAAAAGCGTGGGTCGCTGATCTAGTTCTGCTGAGCCACAGCACTCAAACAGTGGTAATTTGATTTGCTAGCAGAAAAGAACTGACTTGTGTTTGGCATCACCTGGACTAAAATGAAAAGCCAAAAATAACAAAAAAGTAATATACTAAAAACAATATTGCAAAATGGCAAAGCCAATATGCTAAAAATGACAGAAATTACATTTTGGCCTTGTGTAGGCACCATGTAACATCACAGGAGTGTGAGGGTGACTTTGTGGTGTACACAATGGGGGAATTGGGAGAACCCTAATAATGAATTCTGCAGTGTTGTTGCTCTCTGGGGACATTTCATACAATGAGCTATGGGTTCTAACCTCAGCAGAAGACTAGTGAGGGCGGTACACAGATTTTACTGTTGTGCTCTGACAGCATCTATTGATTGAACGCACAATTTTATGGACGTACGAAACAGTTAAAGGTACAAAATGAATTATGAATCAGCTGCAGATTTAATTACATTAATATGCAATTTTAAATTTTAAAAAGTGACTTTATTATCTACAGAATATTCCATCAAATATGTATCAAATTTGCTTAATTCTAAAGTGTACATTGTGAATATCATTTAAATAAATGTGCAGATAATATATCATGTGGAAAGGTGTATAAAAATCTGAATCAGACCAACATAATATAAAGTCTTCAGGAAAGGGGGCATTTGGCTGCCGCTCTTATCCAGAGAGACTTAGGATAATTAGTTACAGAGACAGTTCCCCTGGAGCAACTGAGGTTAAGTGTCTTGCTGAAGGACACAGTGGTAGAAAGTGAGGGTTTGAACCTGCAACTTTGTGGTCATCTGATTCACAGGCAGTTACGTCCACCCCACTTTTGTGACATTTAGTCTTAATAATGCATTCAGTAGTTTTCTAATTGTATTCCAATGGTAATCAAAATGAGCTGTTGTCAAATGAGACATTTACAGACCTCAGTATATTATACCAAATAATATATTACAGCAAAACACTACACATACTATACAGATTATACTGTGGAGAAAACAAATAAGTCTGTCCAGCTTGCTGCCATGACAACATGGGATTCTGAAGGGTACTCACTGAGAAGCCGTTGAGGAGAAAATGGTGCATTAGACAGTTTTCTAATGTAGTGTACTTAGTGATTTTACTGAAGAATGTAAAACTGCAGCATTTGCTAGCAACCAGCCTGTGTTTTGTCTGCTGTCTTTCATTAGGCCTTGTGACCGTAGGTTAGCAGAGATGCAGCAGGTGTGAGGAGCTTCGGGAAGTTTCAGTAGGAGGAGCTTCACGTGTTGGAGCAGCAACTTTCTGACCCACTTTCCCATCATCAGAATAAAAATCATTAAGCGATTAATTACCCAGTAATCCCTCCACAGACGCAGAGGCACCAGAGAGAAGCACGCGTGCCACGCGCACATGGCTCTCATCATGCCCTCACGCACTATAACACACTCCCACACACACACACACACAAACACAAACACACACACACACACACACAAACACACACACACATACACACACACACACAGTTCTGTACCACATCACTCCCACATTCACCTTTTCAAATCATTTAAACTCTCTACTATTTTAATCTCTCACCCTCTCTCTCTCACACACATATATACACAAACACACACACAAACTCTGAGCCAGTTTCATATACACACCTACTCTCACGTTTCTCTCAAACCTCTCTCAGTACACCCCCACACATGCCTTCTTGCGCATTTTTGACTTCACTGATGACATTCACACACACACACACACACACACTCACACACACATACACACTCACACACACACACACACAAACACACACACACACACACACACACACACACACACAAACACTCATAATCTGGCACCTCTCTCTCTGTGAGCTGTCCATGTTCAGCACCATTGCTGAAGCAAGCCAACTTTCTCTCTCCTCTCAAATCTGCACTCCCATAATTACAGTATTTACAAACCATTGCTCTGACAATTTGAGTGCAGGAAGCTGGACTGTCATTACCATACAGAGTTCAAACTAACCCCCACATACACAGCTTAACCCCTTGAGGTCAACCTAATTTCGAAATGGATCTTGTTCACACTCACTTAAAAGAACTGACTCAAAGATTCAGCTTGTTTGTGTTAACTCATGCGGATCCACACATCAAACTTCCCTTTCCATAGCTGTATAGCTACTGAATAGTCTTATACTGATTACATCCTCTTATTGTTCCTACAATAGCTAATCAGTTACTGATTAAGTCTGTACACTAAGGGTTCTTATTATTAGTCTCCATAGTGTCAATATTTTATATATGACAATAAAAAATATATATCTAAAAGGCTTGTTATAACTGCTGTATATCCATTCATAACTATATATAAATATGTTTAAAAATAATACCAGCAGACTTATAATTTATTTAGTGTGTATTTCTCAAATAAAGGTAGAATGAATCATAATGTAGCACTGATATTTCTTTGATGTGTAAAGTCCCCTCCCAGCAACACATACTATGAAAATAAAAACAGAATTTACAAAAATGGGAATGAATCCCTTCATAAGGCACATGTGACCACTCATCCCCCAGGGGACATGTGGCCATCTAATCACACTGCAGTTGGTGAGAGGACTCTTGAAATGTCAGTATGTGGTGCTGTGTGAGCGAAGGCTGTTATTTCTCTCTTTTCTGTTCTCTCGTTCTGCACTCATCCAGGTTTCCGTGGAAACGAGGCAGAAGGCAGAAACAATGGGACAAAGTAAAGCCGTGCTGATCAGGCTCCAACGCCAGGGAGAAAGCTCTTTAACTCAGCCCTGTTGACATTTCTGCTACACAGATAACTAAACAGTCACATCTCAATAATACAGCATCAGCAGCCAGCAATAGTGCATCAGCCCTCAACCTCGACCTTGTACGCTTAACACAGACCAAATCCAGCCTTGTACATTAAATGAACATTTCAGCCTACCATTAACTCACAATAGTCACTGTATTCTCTTCTACTGTATGAATAATGTGTAATTAACTGAAGAGGGTGTGACGTCCTCTAGTGGCTGCCATTGTACGTTATGTTGAACTTTTATTTTGAAAGTGTCAGTTCTGAGGCTGTTACCTTTATGTGTTTAGTTGCAGCTGGTTTGAGTTATAGTTAAGTGTTTGGGGATTGGTTGGGGTTTTGTATTTTAGTTCTGGTTTTACTTTGGGGCAGACGATGGCTTTCTCCTATCTCCCTTTTGTGTTTGATGTTTGTTTGGGTCCTCGTGCCTTTTGATTTATGCTTACAAATAAAGAGGAAAATATAGAAGTCTGCGAGTGCGCCTGCCTCTATGTGGGAATCATGGAAGAATGTGACAGAGTCTCTGATTGGTAGAGGTTTCTATAGTTTGCTATTTAACTCACAGGTCCTTTATTAACCTATTGACATTTTATCTTTGAAATTTTTTGTACCTTTGGTTTTGTACTAAACATTCTTTCCTTTTCTTTCTCCACTCTGCTGCATAATTCAGATTGATCCACCAGCACAGTTTTTTCCAACAGGAATCAAAATACAAAGCCTCATATACGACGCCTTACAAATACATTCTCCTGATTCACCATAGTTTAGCCTAGTTGTTCTCTCGATTCCACTTGCTGTTTGAAGCAAATAGTTGCTGTTTAGCTCAGGAAAACAAAAACACTGAAAGATGAAAGGGCAGAGAGGTTGGAATAGGCAGAAGATGAGTAGTTAAAAATCTGAGAAACAGTTACTAAAGATGTAAGATTCCATTGTGTTTGGGGCGTCCACAAAAATGAACAATTTGCATTTTTTGTTTGTCCTTGGAATACATGGATTCAAACTTACATAAACAAGTAGCTCTGCATGGGACATGGCAGGGATTGACACAAAAAGTGAGTGTTTTAACACTTAAAAACATTATTGAGAGTAATTCAAATCATGATGAATGTTCAAGTTGGAAAAATTGTGTTTGATGTTGTAAGAAATGTGTGTAACCAATCGGGAAAAACTATAATACACCCAAGCCCAGCTGCTAAATGCAGTTGCCACGGCTTGCAAGCTCTTGTATAAATCCTGAGGCTATGTTAAGGGACAGGGGCTGGTTGAGCAGTATATTGGACACATAGTTCATGGTTTGGTCTGATTAATGCATGACCATTGCCCTGTACTGTAATTTGCTGCTGCTGGAACAAAACCTTGGTTAGTTTAAAAATGACAACACTGTCCTTTACATTGTTTTAAAGAAGCATAATAATGATCCAGAATACTTGGCAAGAATCTTTCAACATCAACATTCATTACATGTTTAATTTTTTTCTCCTACAAAAAGTTGATTCCTGTATTAATATTTTAAAGGCCATTCGCGTTCTCATAGCAGTTTTACTGCAAACAATGGAATAAACGCAAAAAGGTTTTTGATATTTTAGGCCTGTGTGAGAATTGCAAACTATCAAGCCACCAGAAACTTCCAGAAACTGAAGATGCTGCAGAAAAAGGGCTGCAGGGGTGTTAAAGTGGATGCAAATGGGCTTTTAAGATTGTAAATGAATCCATGAACCCCTCCCAACCATCTGTTATGCAAATTACATAATAAGAAATGTCACCAACAAGCCTTCATACTGGAGCAGATTTTTAACCTGAACGCCCTTCACAACGTGTCTGTTCAACTGTGGAAAGTCAGTAACAGCAGGCACACACCTTAAATATCGTCAAATTAATTTAAATTAAACTCTCCTTCTGAGTAAGTGAGCTCAGAAACTGGGAACAATGTTAAATTTATGTGTCTGAAACACACTACACACATATTCACAACAGCTCCACACATTCAGAGCTCAGCAAAACACACTGTCCTGAATGTACACATGAAAGCAACATATTCACAGTAAATGTAAAAAACTATTTAAGACACATGGAAAAAGACTATAGAGACAGATATTACAATCTGAAGTTAACTGTTCCATGCAGTCAGATTAAGTATGCAAAAATGCAAAGGAATGCAAATGTATTACAAAGAAATACAGGGTGCTCTTTTGTTTATGGCAGA
Organism: Brachypetersius altus; assembly: GCA_037974465.1. Lineage (NCBI taxonomy): Eukaryota > Metazoa > Chordata > Actinopteri > Characiformes > Alestidae > Brachypetersius > Brachypetersius altus. Next base: position 8,192 of record JBBPDB010156571.1, read on the forward strand.
GCAGTTTAATGTGTGTGCGCACAGTATGATTGGAAGAAAGGAAATAGTTAAAAGTATGTGTGTGTGTGTGTGTGTGTGTGTGTGTGTGTGTGTGTGTGTGTGTGTGTGCGCGTGTGTGTAGTAGAATTTGATTTTCAGTTTTAATTTAGGAGTCAGGTGGCCTCAATGAAGGAAGATGGAAGGAAAGAAAAGAGGGTCTGTGAGGGGTTTGTGGGGGGTGTCACGTCTTCAGTCATGCAGTCTTTAAACCTGCAGTGGAGAAGATGAAGAGGATTGTGGATTTTTCCTCCAGGTCCCTTTCTGCTGTGTTCCAGTCCGGCTTTTAAAGTCTTCCTCCATGCACACAATTATACAGTTATTCAATTGTTTTAATCAATTGATTAGATATGAGATAATGTGGACAACTTAGATATGGCACTATTTACACTATTTGCTTGTCATCAATTTCAATTCCTTTAAGACATGGGGAAGGGGGGCCCTCATTCAGACACTCCTCCTGGCTCTGACTGGCTGCAAAGTAAAGTGGCGTTAACAGTCACGTGTGAACACACTTCATGGTGTAAACATTGTAAAACTGCACTGGGCAGCCCGCAACCTAGCACCTGGGGAGCAGTGTGTGGGGACAGCACCTTGCTTAAGGGTATCTCAGTGGTGCCACTGGCAGTAATGGATTCAAACCCACAATCTTCCAGTCTCAGTGACAACTCCATAACAATCAGGCCACTGGCTGCTGGTTGTTTTTGATTCGGTTTCTTGCACAAGGCTTTAATAGCACCAAAGGGGGTTGATTTACTTTTTTACAGATAATATTTCTTGTGTACCACTTTCAGGATATTAACATTATTTTTATACGTCGTTCTAACGCATCTTTAGGCCGCTTTAGTAGGAATGCCCTTGTCGGGACGCCTCTTGCTGCACGCTGATTGGTCGCTTCACTTTATCTGGCAGATGCTCTGGCGAATAGCTGCTTACTGTGGTCATCAGTTACTGGTGGAAGCTGGTTGAAAATAGGGGCCTGGGAGATGACTCCGCCCGTGGTATAAAGCTCCCCTCCTCCGGCTCTTTGCGTGCATTCCAAGGAGAGAGAGGGCTGGAGACGGAGGCAGAGGCTTCTAGCTGTTTTTATTTTCTTGATCGAGCTTCTTTATTATTTCAGCAAAGATGGAGGAGATGGAAGAGGAGCTGAAGTGCCCGGTATGCGGCTCATTTTTCCGGGAGCCTATCATTCTGCCGTGCTCGCATAACATCTGCCTGGTGTGCGCGCGGAACATCCTGGTGCAGACGCCGGACGCGGAGTCTCCCCAGAGCGGCCGAGCCTCGGGCTCCGCGTCCGACTATGATTACCTGGACCTGGACAAGATGAGCCTGTACAGCGAGGCCGACAGTGGTTATGGCTCGTACGGAGGCTTCGCTAGCGCGCCCACCACGCCGTGCCCAAAGTCCCCCAACGGGGTGCGCGTGTTCCCTCCGGCCCCGCCGCCCCAACAGCAGCAGCAGCACCTGCTGCCTCCTCCGGCAGCCTCCGGCGCGCCACCACCGCCTCCTCCTCATCCTCACCCTCATCCTCCAGCCATGATGATGATGATGATGATACCGCGCAACGCGTGCCTGACGTGCCCGCAGTGCCACCGCAGCCTGACGCTGGACGAGCGCGGCCTGCGCGGCTTCCCGAAGAACCGCGTGTTGGAGGCGGTGGTGGAGCGCTACCAGCACAGCAAGGCGGCCGCTCTGCGCTGCCAGCTGTGCGAAAAGAGTCCCCGCGAGGCCACGGTGCTGTGCGAGCAGTGCGATGTCTTCTACTGCGACGCGTGCCGAGTGCGCTGCCATCCGCCACGCGGCCCGCTAGCCAAACACCGGCTCGTGCCGCCCGCGCAAGGGCGCATCAGCCGCCGCGCGAGCCCGCGAAAAACCTCCACGTGCACGGAGCACGAGCTGGAGAACCTCAGTATGTACTGCGTGCAGTGCAAGATGCCCGTGTGCTACCAGTGCCTGGAGGAGGGCAGACACTCCGCGCACGAGGTCAAGGCGCTCGGGGCCATGTGGAAACTACACAAGGTGAGAGGATGGAGCGTCAGGACATTCCTCTGTCCATCAACAACAACAAAACCCTGTCCATATGGGGGTAGAGTTACACACAGTCCTGTCCTGTTTGTCAGATCCCTTCTAACCCGTTCATCGCTGGCTGGTTTCTGAAGTTCAACAGACCAAATAGTATTAGGGCCATTGCTGGATCATTCTTAATGCAGCAGTGTGGTGTTGGCATGGTCGTGTGTGAGGTGGACATCAGCAACACCAGCCTTGTCCACCAATTGGGTGACTGGATCCCATCTCTTTTCATGTACTGTTTGTCAGATTCCCTCTACCCCACTTTTGTTGGCTGGATGTTCTACTGACCAGATATTATTAGGTCCATTAGTGGATCTTTCCTAATACAGCAGTGTGGTGTTGGCATTGTTATGTGTGGGATCCTGGCATTTGCATTGTTTTCCCAAGTCACTGTTGCTGCTACACTAAGAAAAGTCCAATATCCACAAATATCCCGTCTAGATTAGGTCTGTGGTCAGACACTCTCCCTTTAAGAAGGCCTAGAAGGTGGCATACACAAATTAAGCAGGGTCTTTTAGCACTTAAAGAATCTGTGAATCTGAATCTAAAATTATTGTTCAAGAGGGCTGTGACAGCTGTGTTGTAAAGACCTCCCCGAATAGCAAAGATTCATTTAGTATTCAAAACATGTAGTATTTCAGTATTTAGCAGAATGTTTGTATTTGGATGCTGCACTCTTACAGTTAAACTCCTTCACAGTTTATGTTCAGTCTGGCCCTGGGATACTCCTGACCTGCACAGGTTATTTCAGTTAGATCTAATTAGATGTTAGCTAGCCCATCCTGAGTTTAGGTTGGTTTGCAAGAGCAGGGAGAGCACTAAAATGTGCAGTGCAACAGTATTCTAGGACCAGAATGAAGAACCACTGCTCTATGCTCAACCCAGACTGTACCTTTTGTGTTCTGTAGGAGGTAATTTATCCCTCTCAGGTTCACAAATGAGGATTTTACTGTCTGGAATCTCAATCCATTCAGGAATCCAGTCAAAGCAGTTACTTTGATAACCCTATCTCTACCTGACATTGTTGATCAGTATTGTGCTGTAGTGGAACTACATTGAGAGTGTTCACCGCTTAATAAGTGATGACAGGAATGTGGCCGTGACAAGCAGGGGCAGCAGCACTGTTCATGTTAAAATTCAGAGCACGGGCGAAAAGGAGAGGGCTGTGATTCAGACCGAACGGAACAGAGCACACAGGGAGGGAAGGGCTGCCATCTAACTGAACGAAAACACATCTCTCCCCATCTCACTATCAGTAAAAATAGGTTGATATTGAAAACGTGATTTAAACGGCAGGTTCAGTTCAGGTGGAGATGCAGTTCGTTCTACCAGTTCAGATGTGTGTCCTGTTTGAACTGTGAATTCCTCATACTACAGCCACTGTAACTGAAAGTAGATCATTACTAGAGGGCTGTTCTACCTGTTCCTTATGAGAACTGAGTCTCCATGGAGATTTTAAAGGGACATGTGTGCTTATCTCCATGGTAACATTAAAGGATGTGTGCCGTCTGCGTTAATGAGTACTCTTGCACTTTCTGTGTGTGTATTGTGTGTCTGCAACATATTCCAGTTATTATTGTGATATACTGATATTGTAAAAGGCAGCAACAAATGACAGAACACACACTTTGTCGTTCTTGATGTGTTTACCTTCTCAAACCAGAGCGAACTTTATTGTCAGTGGTGTCTGTAAGCAAACTTCACTTCAAAGTAGAGCATGATACTTTGTTACTGCTGTGAGTTGCAATGTTTGTTTGACGTCATATACTGAACTGGGCTTGAGAACACCATCCCGACTGCGAGTAGGAATTCCCAGTTGGGGAGTGGTATGTGTGTGTGTGTGTGTGTGTGTGTATGAAGGGGGTGGGTTGTCTTTGATTCTTATTATAGTTGGAAGTCGGAAGTTCTGAGTCACAAGCTCTAATAAAATTGAAAGTTCTGACAACTAAGAAGCCAGTCAGCCAATTTGGTCACTTTAGATATAGATAGACAAAACACCAATGTATTAGTAATAAATTATTAATTGAAACTAGGGCTGGACGATTTGGCCTAAAATCAAAATCTCTATTAAATGAACATTTTAACTCGATTACGATTAATGAACGATTATTTTATTTATTTATTTTTGCCCTCATAATTCACGGACAAGTTGCTCAGTTGTCTCGGTTGTTTAAGCTCTCCACGCTCGACATGTCGGCGGAATAACGTAACGTAACGGAGCATGGTCATGTGACTCCACACGCGGTAGTGTTTTTAATCGAAATAATCGACCTGGAAAAATTTGATCGATTATAGGTTCTGAATGTCGATTTCGATTACTTTTCGATTAATTGCCCAGCCCTAATTGATAGTCAGATACCAGGAGAACAACTTGGACAGATTTATTGTGCTAATTGTAAAGTTTGGTGGTGCAGTAATGTTTTGAGGCTGTTGTCATTGAAGGGAAGTCTTCTACAGTTACATTAAACTGAGCTTGATTTGGGAGTCTTGACAGATGAACCCCATCAAACCAAGTGGCTGATATTAATCAGCTCAAGCGTCCACCATCAGATACCTTCAGGATAAACTAGAATGCAAGATTGTGTGATTCTTTTTAAAATTTTTAATCGTTTGTTGTGTGATTATGCATTTGTATGTGTCTGAGTGTATACAGCATGGATTTTACTTCAGTGCTTCTTTCTTTACATTTGACGCGGTCACTTTCACTTTGGCTGCACGATTATGCAATGATAATCACGATTATTTTTGATCAATATTGAAATAATGATTATTAATCACAATTATTCATTATTTAAGGTAAAACGCATTTTATTGCATTTTCTATTTTAAGCAAACAATAAGTGAACAAGGCTTTCAGTTCAAAATGAAAGATTAAAAAAAATAAAATTTACTGTAGAAAAAGGATTAACAGTGCAGTCATAAACAAAAAAAATGAAGCCTATGCAGAAAAGGCACATAATACAAGGAACAGGAACATACTACATACCAGGCTTTCAATATTTTCTAGCTTAAGAGGTGACCGAAAGCAGGGTGCACACACACTCTCTTTGTCTCTTTCACACACACACACACATTCTGCCAAAGGTCTGAAGCCCCCCCCAAAAAAATGATCCCAATGCCTATTTTCATAGTGTAAACGTGCCTCCAAATGTTTTCCCAGATCACTTTAAATAGGGGTTCGAACACGTAGCGTTTAGATACAGAAAAGTCAGGAACGAGAGAGAGAGAGAGAGAGATGATCCACGAACGAGAGAGAGGCACAGAGAGAGAGCAACAGAGAGAGCGAGAGAGGTTTAAAACAGCGCGATCTGGAAAAGTCACGAACGAGAGAGAGAGACAGAGAGACAGACAGACAGATGGAGAGTATATCTGCACTAAAATATCAAGGTGAAAGTCATCAAAGCTAGCGCAGTATAGACCCAGCTACCAACCCAACTTTGTAAATAGATTAACGGCGATATTTTGTTTATCGCCCGATAAGTGTCACATTAACGCATCATGTTAACGCCGATAACGGCTCACCACTAATATATATTATATTAGTA
>JBBPDB010156598.1:0-13840 GCA_037974465.1 Brachypetersius altus
TGTGTGTGTGTGTGTGTGTGTGTGTGTGTGTGTGTGTGTGTGTGTGTGTGTGTGTGTCTGTGTGTGTGTGTTTGTGTGTGTGTGTGTGTGTGTTGATCCACCATCTACTGATGTCATGTGGAATGCCTATCAGAGTTACACAAGTACAAAACCATATACAGTGTGTAAATAAGACTCCCTGAGCTATGGCTACAGAAATGCCCTGCCTAAGGCTTCCGCCCATTCATCACACATGACCACATACATTTTAGTCTCCCAAGTTACAGACAGTAGAAATGTACACTCAGTGACAGAACACAGTCCTTCAGGTCCGGTTATGGACCATAAATAAGTTTTAAAGACACACTGCATTCACTTTCGTAGGACAAATAAAATTATGCGTACATTTGTCATAACAGAATATGGTACAATTATGTTCCTTAACAAAAGGTACAGAAGAGGTACCCATACTGCCCAAGTGACAGTGTTTTTTATTTGAAAAGTAATTTTACTCTGACACTGCATTTGCCTCTAAGTGAAAGTGAAGAGTATGGATACCTTTAGCTGCTGGATTAGCAAATCAAAAGTGCCGGTTGTGAATCCAAAGGACTCATATGTGTGTTTATACTGTATACTGTTTATACTGTAATCCCTTACTCTTTTAACTATATAACTCACTCATTGGCATAATTATCAAATAATTAAGATCTGGACTATGATTTGGACTATGAACAAACTCAGGGTTCTAGCTGTTAAAAGGTGATTGGATTAGATCAACAGCAAATACACCTTAAGGATGAGAGTGATACGCAACCACTGCAACTATAGGATACACATTTGGCAAGGCAAAGTCACTGTTAGCGTGTTTACTTGTAAACACAAACTTATTTCAATTTTCTTTCTAATCTGACATACCATCAGAGACGGTTGTCTTTGTTCCCTTTTTCTCAGAGCAGCTGGAACGTGTGCATGTCCATGCTGGCCAAATGTAAACACGTGGGATTGAAGCTTCCCATGCTCTAATGTTTTTTATCTCTATATAAAGAAGTATAAAGTCTTTCTTGTTGGATGTGAAAGTCTCTGTGTGAGTGTGCACAGAATTCACATCACCGAGAGCTTCTTATTAACGTATTAAGAAGGCAGAAGAAGGGTGAAGTATATTCATATTAAAATGCTTGTTTGCTCAAAACAGTCTGGAAGTTTAAAGATTGACGGATTTTTGTATTGTTTTATATATCAAAGAAAATGTGACAACAGCACATTATTTGCCTTGTTTAACCTTAAAAGAGACATATTTTACTATATTTTCCAATGAAATACTCAATTCAGTGTTCGTAAAATGTGTTTTATGCTGTCATTTACTCCTCTGCGTAGAACAGAACACTTTCTGGGTGTCAATTTTGGTTAATTTTTGGATATTACTGGAACCCAGCTTACGCTAATAATTACAAAATATGGTCCAGGTCACCCACAGAGAAACATGCTGAATAAATAAGCTGGTACTAGCTGAGAAATGAATACCAGTAAAAACTGCAACAATTTAAATAAATAAAGGACAGAGCACTTAACTGGTGCACTTAACATTTTGAGTTTGCTGAGCTTCAAATAATAAGTTAATTGTGAAACATGGTCAATAGTAATAAAAAAGGTTTCTGGGTTTGTAGAGCTGAAATCTCACAGCAAATAAGGAGAACATGAAATATGTGACTCTATCCTCTGTGTATTCACTCAGAGGGTGACTCTGAAGACAGAAGAAAAGCATCTTTCCCATTATACAAGAATAAATGAGACTAGGAACCACAGGGCTTTTGTGTGTATGTGTGTGTGTGTGTGTGTGTGTGTGCGTGTGTGTGTGTGTGCGCGTGCGTGTGTGTGCGCGTGCGTGTGTGTATGCGTGCGTGCGTGGGTGGCTGAGTGCTTGTAGAGCTTTACAAGTGAGTGCGAATGGCAGTTTGAGAGATTTGCTGAATTATTGAAAAACAAACACAGCAGGACGCTGCCTGTTCAGTCCGTGTTCAATAAACTCCTTACAACAAAAGATACTGCCACAATACAGCACCTCTGCCAAGGTCAGCTAGAACCAATCCATATCACTGATTATCTCACAGATGGTCAGAACCGCCCAGCAATAATTCACAATAGATGTGTCACCAGGAGCGACGGCATAAATGATCCCTTCAGCACTAATTAATTATTGATAACTGCAAAATAACAACAGTTCAGTTCTATCAGTGGAAGTCCTGGAGGCCAATCCTGAACACATGAGCATGTGCTCCTGGTTTTGGGGAGCAATCTGGCAATGAATTAACTGAAGAAAACAAAGGGAAACTTACGAAATCGATGTTCCGGTGTCGCTGGATTCATCTTTATTGTCTGGTAACCTATGAGCAACAGGGAGGAGAGAGTATCGATGACATAGAGAAGACAAAACTGGAGCAAAGTGCCAAAGGAACATGTGAAAGGACAGCATTGTTGTGAGTAACACAATATCCCCATTTCACCTCCAATCCACAGTGAAAAATCCCCAAACAGGTCACCACTCACATTTATCCCGGCTATAAAATCGTACTGTTTTCTTGAATAGCCTTTAGAAATGCATCCAACTGATAGGCCTCGTTGATAACAGACAACTGAAGGCAGTCCCTTACCTGAAGTCTGTAATGACAGGATCCAGCCCATCCTTCTCTATGATTGGGGACCTGGAGAACAAAATCATGTCAGAGTTTAAAAAATCTGTAAGCGTCAGGTTATGGTTTGTATAAAGGGCCAATAAGGCTGATGAAGCAAATATTATATTTTTACAGGCACAAACTGACTTTATGGGGGAAGCGGGGGAGTCTGGTGCATCCTCTTTCTCAAGTGAGTCCCTGAAAGCAAATTACAAATGTGTCAATTCTGTTTTTAAACTTAAACTTAAGTACAGATATATCTGCAATGTGTATATCAGCCATCTGTGAAAGTCTTCCTGAAGTGTAAGGAACTTTACGAATAACGATCGATTGATTATTAGTACTGAGTTTCATAATGTCACAAAGCAAAGAATTCAACATGAATAGTGTAAATATCAAGTAATAATCGTTAATAACTTGGTACTTGGTAAGAAACAACACCACATTTTGAATCTGACTTGACAAAAATGACTAAATGAGATAAGAGATCAGATAAGCCTTTATTAGTACCACAAGTGGAAAACAAAACTAAGAATGATTTCTTTTATAAGAACGAAACAACACATATAAGTGCAAAACTCCTTTGGAAGAAACCGGATGAGCAAGTGTCTCTTTAGAACTTCAAAGAATCTTGTTGAAGAAGTTAAGCAACACTTCAAGCTTCATATTAGGCCTGGGTAATTCGGCCATATTTATCATAGCTTTCAAAAATGACAACAAATTACATCTGTGAGCATCTCTGAGTGCCAGAAAGGTGACATTTCTCTACAGGGAGAATGACACTAGCCTTAAATGGGTTAAGTGTGAAAAAGTGAATAAAAAAAAGTCTTATATTCAGAGCACTTGAAAGGTGGTAGTATTTTTTATTTTATTATGTGGCACAGCTCAATAATTCCTGTTTGTTCTAATTTATTAAACTTCAGTGAAACCCATTGTCATAAAGTATACTGTGTATCAGGTATCATGAAAGCCTATTAAGGTGGAATTGCCTTTCCATAAAAAACAGATTCTCAATCACAGCATGCTGAGGCAGTTATTATGGGCTCCCCTTTAGAAGGCTATATAGAGATAGAAAGAGCACATGAGAGAAGCTGTGATGGTGAGCAGAAGTCTATTAGTGGAGAAAATGGAGTGTATTATTACTAACAATGCATCTACAAACCGTGATACTGCAATGCAAAATGTGACAATGTACACTGTGAATATGTGACAATGCATGGGGGAGAATAAGTATTCTGTAGAGCTTAATTATTAGGCATGAACCAAGAAAATAACTGGGTGATGCTAGATTGGATCAGTGGGAGGAACATACACACAGGTATGCGCACACACACACACACACACACACACACACACACACACACACACACACACAAATTAATATACATCAGTATCAAAACATTATCAGTAAAATCCCAAAGATTCCTATCCCTACTCATAATGCATAGAAAAGTCATGAGATGAGATGTAAAATTGTGACAGAGTGCATTGTAGAGACGTGACTGCATTGTGAAAATTCGATTCTTTTTTCCAAGGCACATGTATTGTCTGAAAAAAATGGCATTTGCTAACAACCATCACCAAACCGCCCCCTCCATTCAGGTCATACAACACCTTTCTCCTGTCTCCCACCTCTAGTCTCTATAGTAGATCGTGCCACAACTGAACATAGCCATCGTATTTCTTTAGTCATATTTTTATTCAAAATATTAATATCAAATCATGAACCCAGGATGTTGAATCAACTTGAATTGAAACATAGGTTGAGTGTATTGTTACACCCATAACTTTTACGAGACATTCCAGTGCCACCTTTTTCTTCAAATGTACATATTGACATGACGATAAAGGCTAAATGGTTTTCAGACCAAGCTGGCTGGGACAGTTTCCAATCTGTGTCAGCTATGAGGAAATCTGTCCCAGGAGTGAGTCGTCAGTCCACTTTCTCTAAGGCTTTTTTTTTTTTTTTTTACAAACTCCTGCACTTCCTCGTCCAGGAAAGCTGACATCTTAAGTTTTCAGGGATTTTATGAGGAGCCTCAAGCTACAAATACATTCAAAGCAACTGAGAAGATTGAGTCGATTTGATTTATTTTCATTTTTGCTGTATATTTTTGAGTGTTTTAGATGCAACTTTGGAAAACCCAAACTTCTCTGAGTCGGGACCACTGTCAGCTCCCTCTTTCACTCTCTCTTCCTTCTTCTGAAGGATGTCTGTGGAAGAGGGGATCAGGGGATCAGGTGGACAGGGGGTTTCTGGCAATACCCAAAACGCCCATCTGACCTGTCCCATCATTACAGCTGATCAGTGTAAAGGGACCATACACTCCGCACACACACACACCGGGTTAAACATTAAAGGCAGTTTAGTACTTTTGTAGCAAGACTCACTTTTTGACGTCATTCTTTTTGTTGCGTCTCCAGAAGCTCATCCCAAACAGGAACAGGGCACTGATGTGATCTGAGGCCGGGGGTCCACGCTCCCACCGCTCTCTCTCGGTCTGGGCAGCCTGAGGTGTAAGTCCTGTCCCACACAGTGAAGACACTCCATCTGCTGGAACGAAGCTGAGCCTCTCCACCGGGTCCTAAAGTCCTCCAACTCTGCTCAGATCAGCCCTGTCATCTCCAGTGCCCTTTAGAACGCAGGCACGCCAGGGGTCAAGATGAAACAAGGCACAAATAAATAGGAAACATAACGTAAGAAGACAAGTGAGGAGATAATTCACAGAATTCGTATATTGGGTTTAAATATCTTGCGGCATGTGTATGACTTTGTGCATGTTTTGCAAGGACCATGTACAGTTTATGATGCAGTATAACATTCTTATCAGGTGCTGAAGCTCTCATTATATACAATATTTTATTATGTGGAATTACCATGTGTTTCATGTAAAGTTTTCTTAATGGATGCTAAATCATGATTAGTAATTCCCTCTGGAATCACTAAAGTTTTGTTCTGATCTATGTTTTTTTTCTTTTTTGTTCTTCACATATCAAGACAAGTAGGTTTATTGTTATTTCAGCCATCACAGTTTACAAAGAACTGAAACATTACATACACAAGACTAAAAGCAGAAACACAAAACCACATATGTGCACACAGGACAAATATACAGAGTGAAAAGACAGTGAGTGTGTGTGAGAGAGAGAGAGAGAGAGAGTGCAAGAAGAACATAAGAGCAACTAAACAACATGACAAGACAATATTTCGTGCAGTTGGCATGAGAACGGATGCAACATGACAGTATACTGTTTTCTAGAGTCTTTAGAGTCTTTAGGTCAGAATAGTGGTAGAACAGTAAAACAAAAATAATTGTGCAATAGCAGCAGCAGCAGGATAAATATGTTTTTGTCTGAATGTGACACCATTTGATAGCGGTGCCATCTTCAGACAAATCGTTCAAGAAATGAAATGGAATGGAGTATTTTCAACAACAAAAATGTGTTTGTTTGTGTCAATGTCAGTTTTCTTCTATAAAAACATCATATTCACTGTAAGTCTCCTAATGATTTAATTTAAACTATACCTTGGCCAAACGAGCTAGAAAGAAGTCCCTTATTTTTATAGATGAGATGGCATTTTTTTCCAAATATGCACTGATTCAGCCTGAACATGCATAGCAGGGACACGTCACAGGTCTTTTTGGGGCCCTGTGAAAATTTAAAGACCCTTTCCCCATATACAACTGACTTTGCTTGTGACACAAAGAGTAACAATAGTTTACCCACTACTGTTATGCTACCCAGACATACCACTCCACTTCACTAGCATATATGTGTTCACTTTAGAGTGTCTGTCTGAATTGCTATAATTATACACCATATTCAGATTTCTGTACCCTCCACTGGATCCTCCAGAAACTTTGCTGTGATTCTTATCATCTTTTCATATACGATTTGACTGGAATCCTGCATTCTGAACACGAGAGAAATAAAAAGACATGACTGGCTCAGAATCAGTATGTGAAGCCCACTATACCCCCAGCACCATTGGCCCAAGTGCAATTGCCCCCTTTCCCCCTATTGCTCCCACCCCACCCCACCCTCACTGATGCACACCAAACAGAAGGCTGCTTGGGCTAAGTAAGCAAGTCTACTTTCACACAGTCAAGCCAAAGTAAATAAGTCTGCTAGCTTGAAGGGCCCATAGACTTTTCCCCTCTTGTCTCCTTAGGTCCAGTTTTGCGGTGAGTGTTTTTATAAACCAAAGATAGATTTTTTTTATGCTTCAGAAATAATCAGACTTCTCATATGTGTTCAGGGCAAATTACTCTGTTTTAATTGGCTGCATTGACACCTGGCCAGACATATGTAAAGACACAGTTTTTTTGGTACCACATGAGCAATGACCGTAAAACAGTCGAGAAGAAAAAAAAAAAAACTAAGTAGGCATAACATTCAAAAAACAATCTGCCAAATATTCTGTAGGTCCTTTCTAGCGCCACAATAACAGCTCTGACCCATTGAGGAATGGACTCCTCAAGACCTCTGAAGATGTGTGGTGGTATCTGGCTCCAAACCATTAAGAGATCCTTTAAGCTGCGAGGTGGGGCCTCCAACAAATGTAAGAAAACGTAATTAATCAGATCAGACTCCTTAAATGCTCCATGGTCCAGTGCTGATGATCACACGATTAGAATGGGTACTCCGGCCGGTCTGCAGCTGCTCAACCCCATTTACAACAAACTGTGATGTACTTTAATCTGACACAATTTTATCATAGCCAGCATTAGTCTTTTCTGTAACAATATATGCTACTGTAGCTCTTCTGTAGGATTGCCTTCCCTTCCCAGAAGCATCAGAGAGTCATGGTACCCATGACCTAGTTGCTGGTTCACTGATTGTACTTCTTTGGGCCACTATTAGTAGGACTAACGACTGCATACAGGGATCACCCAATCCCTTTATCAGTTTGTTGATGCTATTATTTGGCAGTATTGCTCAGATTCTTACACTTGCCCATATTTTTTCGGCTTTCAACACATTAACTCCAGGAACTGACTGTTTAACATATTCCACCCCTCCACAAAATGTACAGGAATGACATAATCCGTGTTATTATGGCGTGCGTCAGCAGAGTAGTCCAGTGAAACCTCAGAGTTAAATAATCAGCTAAACAAGTTTATACAGCTTTATATACTGTACAGTACAAACACTATTGGGGGGGGAAATACAAGGTTATTATTTTTACACAGAAAATAAACAAGTAAATGAACCTGTCCAATATTCTTAACTTTAATGTCGAGTTTCACATTTGAGAGGGTTTATACCACAGATTTGCATATTATTGAGGAACAGTATGTACAGAACAATTTAGCTCACATGTTCTTTAACCTTGGCGACCTTTTTTGGTACTTTCCGCTGTACTTAGAGTGTTTGCCACTGTCTGAGAGACACTGAATGACACTTTGGTAATGTACAAGAAAAATGACTCAAAAGGTTCATATTTATTCTTTAGATTTATTTATGTTACTTAACATATTTAACAACTGTCCCTAGCAAAAGGAACTCCGTTTTTTTAAAGTTAAAAAAAATAAAACACATTAAGCCTTTAAAAGCCAGTACATGAGTGGTTTTTGATCAAAATTAGAGGCCTATACATACATACATTCATACATACATACATACATACTTACATACATGAATGATTAACAGAAATGGAGAAAACGGTGGCGATGAGCAGGCCTGAGAAGGTGAAGCAGTCTCAAACAGGAGGACGAGCCCTAACCTTTACATGATGAGGAGGCTAACTGGTGTCTAATACAATACTTAAGTTTGGTTAAGTTCAGGTAACATGACATGTTCATAATGCTCATAAAAATGCTTATAAACTGCAAGGTAAAAGTTGTATTGGTCAGAAAACAGTCAGTCACATCTGATAGGCTGGCTATTCCCTTGTGCTTTTTCAACATCCACCCTTTACTTCGCTTTGAAAGGCTGACAAAGATCCTCACTCTCCTGCAAATGTTTGAGTCTGATCCGTCAAAAAGCCAAGGCCAAAAACAAGCACTTTCTGTCATCCATCTGATCATGGTGGCTAATGCTTTCACGTGGAAAATCTGACTGACAAAGTATATCCATTGTCCCAAAAGGCAATAGATGCTGCTTGCAGTCACTTAAGACTTACAGACAATGCCCAAAGTACAGGCTGAGAGGACACTTCAAAATGCTACAGAATCTCAGTGTCAACTGTCAACTCCGAAATGAGACTGAAATGGGTAAAGACAAATAAGCTTATATTCAATATCCAAGTAAATAGTTGAAAATAGATGACCACAAAGTTACTTTAGTTGTCTTGGACATCAGTAAAACCTCACTGTGCCCCCCACCCCCACCCCCACCCCCACCCCACCAACAGAAATTTGTCTCAGTGGTTTGAAAGATTTGCACACTTAGGCTCTTCCTACAGTCAGCATTCCACAACTTAAAGGCACATAGAGCGTATGTGAGAGGCATTCCTTACAAGCATTGGGTCTCGACTTTTCTTTGTTCCTCTAAAAACACGTCTGCTCTTGGTGAAAAAGTACCCATCACATTTTGTGAAAGTGAAAGCAGTTAAGGCCATTGTTTCATTTTCCAAGTCCTTTTACATAATAATTACTGTTTTGTTCCGCATTTTTCCAAGACGTTGTGTTTGCTAAGATAGATTGAGTACAAGATACGAACATTCTGAATTACACAAATTACAGGCGAATAATTCATATATAGTATATACTGTACAACTATATTGCCACAAATACTTATGTAATTTCAACGGCAATACGAAATCTCCACAGACTTTCAAAATCTCATATGCAAGAGGACCAGAAACTCAGAATAGTCTGAAGGTTTTTTAAAGATTTTTAAAAACAGTAACCAAATCACCCCAAAAGTTGGCCAGTTTAGATCTTGAATTTTCTGATTAGGTTTTGAAGGACACTTCATGCAGGGCAAATTTTAATCAACCAAATGAGATATCATGCACTCTTAAAAAGTGCTAAAAAGGGTTCTTCAAGCAATGCTGTTGAACCACTCTTGGTCTTCAAACTTAGGAGAGGTTCTTCACTCACAGGTACCAAAAATGGTTCTGAAATCGGTCAAATTTGAAAACCACTAACCTTAAGAACTGCCCACTGCTTCAGGGAGCCAAAAGTGGACTGAACCCTTTTTGGCACCTTTATTGGGAAGAGTGTGGTCTAGTGAAACAATTCCGAGATCCTCTGAGCAACTCAAATTTAGAACAGCACATTTTTTAAGTTCGAGGGGCTCCTTTCACAAACGCTGAGCTTTTTTCCTCCCAATTAATAACTGACCTTAAGGTTTAATTTTCATTATTCACATTACACAACATAACTCATTCAGTAAGTGTCAAACCTTCCCAGTATCATCACACACAGAACTTGAAATCAACTTACATAACCCAGTACAATGTAAGGAGGGAGAGGAGTGTTAATGTGCCAGGGTGGGTACAGAGCACTCTGGGTTTGGACTTCACTTTGATGTCACCTCTGAGCTCACCTTGAAACCACATGAAGCATTTCTCAACGTTGCACACAGAGGGCTCTGTTTTAGTTCTATACTTCTCGACTAAGCTTTAAACTCTCTCCGAACCTACGCTGCTGCAGGAGTCGTCACTGGCTACATGGGGAGAGCTGCAGATGGAGATGAAGATGGTATGACTGACAAATGTTCCATTATAACGTTCCAGCACCCGTAAGTCCAGCTCTTCGTCCCCTGGGCCTCCTCCTCCTCGGTAGTTGCGCGTCAGGTCCGGCTGAGATCAGGAGAGCTCGGACTTGCTAAGGGCGATGGCCAGCTCCAAATCCTCCTGCTCTTGCTGCGTGAGCCGGGCCAAACGCTCCCTCTCCTCCCGCTCACTCTCCCTCTTCGCCCACTCGATCATGTCTTCTTCTGTAGGATACTACTCCACAAACACAACACACATACACACAATAACCCACTAGAAATACTGTTAACACAAAAATGCAACAACAAATTCAAGGACAGAGCTCTATTAATTTGTAATCTGAATGATGAGGACCAGTGTTGAAAAACTGATAAAAGTCAACGATATAAAATACACACATATATATATACATATACATATACATACATACATACATATATACATTCACATACATATATACATACACATATATACATATACACATCTATATAAATATATATATATATACATATATACATATATAGATATATATAGAGAGAGATATATATATAGAGAGATATATATATAGAGAGATACATATATAGAGATATATATATATAGAGATATATATATACATATACACACACACACACAGTCACAATCTGTGCATGTGTATATAGCAATATAGATGAGTATAGAGCATAGTTTCTTCAGTCAGCTGAGAATGCATCAAGCCAAATGGCTATAGTTATAGGCCAAAATAGGTTACCATTGTTTACACTACTCAGGGTGGGGTTTCTCCAACAACGGGCATTACATAGTTCTTCCTGTAGTGTTCACATTTTAAAAACACGGTCCTATGAGACAGTCATTACACTTAACTGTGAAACAGATACATGCTTACACCCTGTTTCCAAGAACGTTGGGACACTGTAAAATGTAAATAGAGATATAATGCAAATCAGACTTGCAATCACATAAACCCTAGATTTACTTGAAAACAGTACAGAGACAACATATGTTGAATGTGCAAATGTTGAAACCAAGAAATTTTATTGTTGCTTGTAAAATATATGGCCATTTTTTAATAGAACGCCAGAAGTACGTTTCATAAAGGTTGAATTGACTTCACTGTGTCCCAGCTTGTTTTGCAAACAGGATTGTTCTTTTCCTCATACATATTTAACAGTTTTTAGTTTACAAACAAGAAACTGAAATGTCAAAAACTACATCCCCTACGATGCAGAATGATGCATTAAACTACATTCAAAAATGTTTCTTCGGAGAACATGCCGTAAGAGAACATGCTGCAAATCTTTAAAATAACAATTTTACTCAATGGTTATATTTAGATGTGGGTAATTTCTGCACATGGCTTTCCACTGCAACAAGCAACAGAAACATAGGGGTCCAGATCTAGTACAGTTATAATTATAAACTCTTAATGCATGCAGTGGGGCAAAATCATTCTGAATCCAGAACTATGCCTAGATGTAAACAGAAAAAATGTGTAATTACTTTTTTGATTTGTGCCAATTTTTGAATGAAATGTTCCATCTTCAGAGTAAACTGGGCTTAGTTGAACGGCATTCTCTCACCTTTATATTGCAGCTACACCACGGAAATAATGTGACCATACAGTAAAGAAAAACTGGTACTGATCGCATCCAAAATCTTACGAATGCAGAGTATGGGGACTCACTAAAAAAGCTACTTCAGTTTGACCTCATGTGTACTGAGTCCAGTCTCTTGCGGATAGGTCAAGGATTACAATAATTAATTTTCTTAATGTGTGTTCTTCACACATAAACTGAAAACAGCAGTTGGCTATACAGTTCTCAAAGGCAACGATACCTTGTATCAGTCTGAAAGTACAAGACAGCTTTAGGACTGCACATACAATAATCATGCTGAGCATGCAGTTCATTCATACAGAGATAGTGTTAAAGAAGAACAAACACGGACAAAGTTAAACACCAAAAATCTAAATGAAATCTGGGTGCACTGATTTTACACAGCACATTAACAGATTGGCCACATCATTTGTTAGAACATACAAAGTAGAAGAGTTACTCTGACCAGAAAAGACAGCATAAGGACAACCGCAAACCCACACCTCTCACCACCGAGCAGAACGAGAAATGCTCATAGCCACCATAATATAATGGAAACTTTCATTATTCTCATGTTAGGTTTATATGAAACTACTGCATTAGGGATCAATACTGTACTGATAGCATCACTTTAATTTCAATGACTTACTATTGCAATTTTGAATTTATTGAAACAATGTTTATTGGCACCGATTCATCCGATTACAGTAAAAATGATCACAAATAAGGAGAAAATGCTGAAAGTAATGCTTTAAAAACAACACAAGGAGTAGCCAAGAGATAAGGCTGGCACCTATATAAAACATTTTATTGAGCACTTTCTGCAGGATATTAACTGATGACGTCCCCTCCAGAGAGGGGGGGAAGTGGTGAGCATGTGCTAAGGGCGTGCTGGGAGTCATAGGATGCAGTGGGACTGAATCCGCAATCAGGAAGTGCCTGAGCCAATCACAGCTCAGAAGAAAAGGGTTACATGATAGGAAGTAGGCCAACTGTACAGGTGGACACAGATGATTAGTGCGTGCTGCGCAAGATGAAGAGGGGGTAGATGAGGGTAGTGCAGGACAATGGACATGCAGGATGGGCTCAAGCCTTTAAAATGATGGAAACCATGACACAGCACTGGTGAAAAATGACAACAGCCCACAGCAAGCAGCCCCACTTCTCCAACCTCAGCCAATAGGAATGTATTCCTCATACTGCAATTATATATGTATAACATATATATTTATAATACAATATATATGTATAGGCATTCTACGTAACATTTATATAGGTATTTATATATACACAGACATTTAAGTTATTCTAAATATCTCCTTTACAGAACAGTAAAAATAAGTATACTGCCATTTTAGCAGATATTTGAAGGCCTTCATTTTATTTATGATGCATACAAAAGCTTATCTACAAACAATAAAACACAATATATTAACATCCTTTATAAAAAACCTGAAAGGACTCCAGTGTAGCATGTATGGCGAGAAACTCCTGAAAAATAAATAGGAACGAGCGGTGTGGATGGTGTCTTCTGAAAAGTGTATTGGCTATGAAGGGCTGAGAGGCAAAGGCTGCTGCTAGGAAGGTGAAAGATGGAAGGTTAATGTCAGGGATGGTTACTGCATTTCAGGAAGGGGAGAGGGCGCAGGGGAGGTGCTCACTTTATCAAAGCTGGCAAATCTGTCGGGATCACGCAAGGCTTGGCTGGGGGCAGAGGGGGCGAAGGGATCCGACGCAGCGTCTTTAGCAGGGAGGGAGGAGAACTCCCCTGAGCTCTGTGCACTGAACGGAGCGCGCCGCTGAAACGACTCTGATGATTCCGACCGGTAGATGTTGGACCGCTTTCCTGTAAGTCATACACATGTACACACACACACACACACACACACACACACACACACACACACACACACACACACACACACACACACACA
>JBBPDB010156627.1:0-13839 GCA_037974465.1 Brachypetersius altus
ATTCTATAACTCCTCCCCATCACACCCCCACTCATCAGACTCTATAACTCCTCCCCATCACACCCCCCCATCAGACTCTATAACTCCTCCCCATCACACACCCCCATCAGACTCTATAACGCCTCCCCATCACACCCCCACTCATCAGACTCTATAACTCCTCCCCATCACACCCCCACTCATCAGACTCTATAACTCCTCCCCATCACACCCCCTCATCAAGATTCTATAACTCCTCTCCATGTCACACACACACCCTATCAGACTCTATAACTCCTGCCATGTCACACACCCACACAATGCTGCCATCTGTAATTTGTTATGACTTGACACTATACTATGTTGCTTTTACAGTTTACAGCAGAATCAAGCCAGCTAACCCACTGAAAGCACTATCACTCCAAAATCTTCTATAGGTGTTTAATGGAAATCTAATGTCTGTGAAGGCCAAAGCAGATGGTTTCCACTGTTTTCATCATCAAACAATTCAGTGACCCCTTGTGCCCTGTGTGTGGGACATTTCTGATGGGACATCCATCAGGATAGAAACGTTTCACCATTGCGTAAATAACTCTGAATTGATTTGCAGTGATTCCTGCTATGGGGACAAATGAACCCTGCAAAATCCAACCCCATAATATAACAGAGCCACTGGACCCCCTCCCTGTAGAGGTCAAGCCTGATTTTTCGGTCTGCATCACACATGAACTTGCACATGTTATCGGGTTTTAAGGCTTGGGATGGTTCATCTGTACAGTTGGCCATTGGACGCCATAGTCCATCAACTGTCGCTCATTGTCAGTGAGGTGTGTACAGCACTGTTGACTCTAGTTCACTCTTGTCAGGGCTTTTATGGCTGACTGAGCATGTTGAACCACTGCCAGCTAACTGTGTGAGAGAGACAGAGCTAACTTGTTTTTCAACAGAGACAGGCATTTTAACTGTTTTTGCTTTGTGAATGGCTCCATTTATAAAAGAAAAAAAGTCTGGAATGTCAACTCTTTTTGTCATATAATTATGAACCTGTTAGTTTTACTTAAATGTGTAAACATTCACTGTGACCAACTAGGTATGAAGCTAACAATGGTTTACTTTCACACACTTTAAAGATGAACATGCATTCGTTTTCTTCAGCCGATGTTCCTTATTAGGGTCGTGGGGCGTTCTCACACACCATTTTCTCACACACTCACACCTACAGTCAGACTCACAAACTCACACTTGTTTTTCAGTGTTGACTTGATGTGTCCATGCCCTAAACTATAGCTGTGAATTAATTGTTCTGCCTTGGTGCCATGTGGTCCAGTAGACAGTAGCCTTGATCTCCATATTTCAGTCCGGAGCTTGTTTTGGAGATCTGAGCACCGAGGGTTGCTTAAGGCTGTGGATCATTAAAGCCTTGAAACAGCCACAAAATTAAAGCAACTGGCTCCCACATCAATGAATGGCATTTAATTGAAATATAAGGACATGTGTGCTGTGATTTATATTTAATAATGCTCTCTGTTACACAAATCACATTCCTGGAAGGGAAGAAAGTAAGATGAACCAATAGCTGCCCCTCACTTATCCTCATTACCCCAACAAAACACCCCCATCATTCTCACATCACAGAGAGGAGGATCTCCTACAGCCCTGCAATCTGCCAAAGATAACTCTGCTTTCCACCATCATCTCAGACTTTCTCAGAAAGAGCATGCTGCCCCCTCACAGGCCCTGAGAACAGATTTTACACACCCACCCACAATTTCCCCAGCTCACGGCCTCGGCTGGTCTGGATGGAAGCCCACATTCAGCCCTGTGCAATACAGGGACAAGCCCACTCTCTTCCCTATACCCAGTATAGGCTCAAAACAAACCAGGGTGAATATTTATGGGAAAAGACGTATTATCCAGGATATTAGTAAAAAGTAGGAAGAGATTTGGGGCATTTGCAGAGCAGGAAGAGGTTTTGGACTGAAACCCCCGTACAAAATGTTAGTGTTTTGCATACCAGAATGTGAGAAGATGGTGAAGAAGTGAGCTTAGTGGACGAAATGGCAAACGTAAATTAAAGTAACCGTAATTGGTCGATTTGTTACACAATGTAATGGGAAAGTGGTATTTCCAAATACATTAATGATTCTAAAATAGGTTCAGCTGATTCAATTAAACAATTAATTCAAATCAATTCAATTCACTTTTTATTATAGTGCTTTTTACAACAGATCTGCTTTTTGTCACAAACCAGTCTTACAGAATCCAGGTCCAAGCATCTAGTGAGCCAAAGGCAACAGAGGTGAGTAAAACTCCCTAAAGCTGGTGGAAGAAGCCTCAGGAGGAACCAAGACTCAAAAGGGGAAATCATCCTCCTCTGGTTGACCCGGAGAGAGAAAACGAGCCTCTAAGTAGAAAACTAAATTATTGCTAAACAGTCTGGCACAGTCTGGTGCAGTAAAAAGTAATTTTTGTTGAAGTCTGATTGAGGAGTAGTCTGAGAGCCTCTAGTCCACAACAACAGTCTCCGCCAGACCTTTTGAACAGCAGTTGCCCTCAGCTGGGGGAGGAGCTGTCGAGGATTATTCAGAAAAGTACAAATAAATGCAGCTATGTTGCATATATAGTTTATTTAATATCTAATTATGAATATATATATATATAAGCACTGATGTACGTCGCTCTGGATAAGAGCGTCAGCTAAATGCTGTAAATGTAAATGAATATGGTGACTTCATGGTAACTGGTACTATCACAGGTTTTATGATTTATCAGTTTTCATCGTTTTTGGACAGAATTTTGCTGGTCTCAGGTCAGCAAAGGGCAAAAGGTTTCACAAGATTTAGCATCATTTTTCTTTGGAATGGCAATGTTTCTGGCATAATAACAAAAACTTGTTCTATACATTAAATTCGTTACTGTCCAGGCCTGTAGATAAGAGTTGCTTTTCAGAATTTTCATTTCTCCTTTTTGTCTTAATGGCAGCTGGCATTTTCAAATCATGGAAAACGTTAAGCTGAAAAATAACATTTTCTGTAAAGCATTAATCTCTGAAAGGTCATGGCACAGACCACCAGCACCAGCCTTGATTAGCTAAAGTAGGTACTGGCTAATAGCTACAGATAGAACTAGGATGCCATGAACACATTAACATAAACATTAACATAAAGTCATAATCACAAATGAAAAGAGTACATTTACATGTATGCCACCACTTATTATATTAATGCTATCAGTATTTATTGTAATATCAATGCTTCCCTGTTCAGATAAACACAAATTGCCAAGTCAAATAGCCTTTTAGAGTCTCATTTTATTTTATTTTTTTGAACATGTATATGCCAGCTAGTGCATATGAAGGATTAATTAGCGCTATGCTAATGAAGAGCCTGTGTTATCTATGTCATCAGTGATGGAAGGCCAGTGCACTAAATCCCCAGAGGAAACAAAGACACACCCACTTTCACCTCTCATCAACGACAGCAGAAATTAATTTGGTTAATTGTCTAAATGTCGGGCAGGACGGAGGCCCATATATCCATGCTTTTGCCACTTTGTGGCTCCGAGTGCCTGGGAGCAAAAATGACGTACTGCTGCTGCTGCCGCTTCATTGATATGCACAGGTTTCCTGTGTGTCCCAATTAGGATAATCCTTAATTGGACGATGCGCTTGGAGCAAGCTGTTAAACTTGACATGGCCTTGTGCGCGCAGAGAGCCCGCTATCATTTCACTTCATGCAGAATTCTGCAACAAGCAAGAGCCTCGTTAGTAGCTTTATGACTCGTGAGTGTTGCAAGTAGTCTGTCATTTAAATCTTCAAACCTTCGCAAGCCAAGGAACCGCACCCGGTCATCAAAGACAGACGATAATAAAGCCCCCTGCCACATTTTACTCTCCACCTAGATCATATTCTAGGCACCTTCATCACACCAGCACACAGAAACATCAATCAGAAAGATTTGTTTCCTTTTCTCCCCCACTCAACTGGGTTAATTGAATTTGTATGCAAATGAGGAGTGTACATATTTAACATGTTCCTTGTGTAACTCATTAACATACTGAGAGATTGGTGTGCTCCAGGCAAGTATTACCTAAAACAGTACACCAGGAAAGGGCAATTTGAATAAATTAGTTATTGAACTCAGCCTTCCAATTATACAAATGGCCTTGTGTTGTTAATTTCGAAAGACGCACGGATTGCGACGAAAACATACGTAAAGATACAAGCAGGCCCTCTTAATAGAGCCACATGACATTTTAAAATTGTAACAGTCTACGCTTGTACAGCACAAACATATTAATAATGAAAGGCGGCTTCTAACCTCATCAGCTTACATCTGCTTCACCGTAAATGAACCGCAGAACAGAGTAGTTCATCATGAAAGTAGCATCACATCTAAATGTCTCTCAGTACTCGGGGAATGGCACTGAAATGGACCTTTAACAGTCAAGTATTTCTCACTCTGAAGGGCTTGGAGCGCTTTGCTGTGCAAAATGACATACTTGCTTTGAGAATGTGGTTTCATACACTTCAGACTCATGAAAGTGCTGCATAGTGGCATAAATATGAGGATACGATAAAAGAAACACTTTTATTTTTGGTAATTACTATTTGAAAGTCTAGCTGACTACTAAAGGAATAATTAGTCATTGTGGAAGCGACAGCTTCAAACTGATGATGTCCAGATGATAGCTATGGTGGTCACTTTTATTTGTCTAAGGTCGACAAAAGGGCTTCAAACCCAGCACCGTTGGATTCATGCCGTGTTGTAAGTCGAGTTATATTTTGAAATATTTTCATTGGCATAAGAGAATATTTTTGGAGGAGTTGGGACTCCGGGGGAGGTCTTGATTCCAGTCCCCATCCAATCCCCCCTTTAGCTACACCTTTGTTCCATACGGCTTGAATTTTGGCACAGAACACACTCTAGCCAATGTGCAAAGCATTTCCACCGTCATTCCCTCCTGCATGTCAAATAGCCTACCGAGGACAGTCTGTGGTTCCGATGGATCAAAGCTGCCCCAGTCCACTCTGCTGGTCCAGTTTTCATGCACTGGTGCTTTCCAGCAGTCCTACAGTCAACTCTCTGAGGGCAACACATTAGTTCCATTAAAACAAACTGGTTTGTTTGTCGGGACTGTCTTTGTTCTTTAGGCCCTTCCTGTGGTTTGTCATGTACTGCCCTCTGTTCCTCCTCCAGTAGCCTTGTTCAAAGTTAATCTGTGTTTCATCAGCTGCTTGGTTCTGATGGTGCCAGTGGGCTTTTTTTATTAAAGGCTGTCTCTTATTGGTTCCGTGATAAGGAGGTTTGTGTGTTATGTAAACACATTTACCATTTAGCCACTTTGGCCAGCACCACTAAATTTCCCCAGTCGACAACATCCTCTACATCCCCTCCTCATTTATTTGCATTAAATGCAAATTAATTGCATTACATGCCCATGTGTTTAATATGTGAAGCTCGGGGCAAAATGTGACATATGTAAAAGGAATCACATCTTGGGAAATTTGAATGAACACCATAGGGCTGAGGGTGTGTCTGTGCGTCGGTGAATTATTTTGAAAACGAGGGCATCCTGCTTGACCACTTAAAAGACCAAATTGGTCCACGAGGGAGCTCCTAAAAGCAAAATAATCTTGTGGGTTATGAGAGGAAACTTCTGCTTATAAAACCCTTACATAAAATACGTCCATCCTAAGCACAAAAGATGGGGGATTTAGGAGAGTCTGGTACATCTAATCATAACTAACCCTTAGGATTCGACCAAAGCCTCAAAACAAACATGCTATAACCTTATAGAGCATTAGATGCTCAAATAAAAAAAATCTTTTCATTTCAGTGTGCTTTACCTTCACAGTGGCAGATTTCAGTCATTGCTGCAACATTGCCTCAGAAAACAGATTCACTCAGTTAAACACTGACTGTCCAGTCAGAGACAGAGGAGAATGTATAGGTTCTGATCTAAACAGTCTGATAGACTTCATCACCTGCTACACGCATCCACAATAAATGGTATGTTTCTTACTAATTTGCAAGTATGGGCTGCTAGCAAATTAATTCTCCTTCTTAATGTGAACTCACTGGCATCTGTGAGTGAGTTAAACCCATGATGTACACAGAGAATCATGGCCAGGAGTCACAAAGAGAATGGAAGATGAGCCTAATCACTATTTGCTAACACTGGAAACGTGAAGATGTTTATTTTTACTCTATGGGTTAGTGAGGTGTTGTGCTTCTGTTCTGATATGAAAAACAGAAAGCTCTCTTAAGATATTACAGATGTCTATTTAAGCAAACTCTACAACAACACGTTTCAAATGTATCTCTCTGTGTTCCACTGATATCGGACCAATCAGCACCATTTGGTCGAGGGAGTTGGCAGCCAGCCAGTACTGAAGTATAGGGACACCCCAATTACCGCAGGGCATTTTGCACATGGGCTACATCCAGTGGTGTAATAGTGCCTGGATTTTTAGAGACCCCCATCCAGCATGTGTGCAGCTGTCTATGCAATGCAAACACACACACACACAAACACACTTACTTATATAGTCTATAACCAAGAAACAGTTTATTCTTGTGTGAGTGACAAAAGATGAACAGAAGACGAGACAGGATGAACGTCCAACGTGCTTTTACTCCACTATGAAGCTCTTATGTCTCCATGAATTGGCCATAAAAACAACAAAAAGGGAAAAAAGCCTAAGATTAATATGGAAAAAAAAGCGAAGAATAGACCAGACATCAGGCTAACGGCACTAAAACACCCAATAAACTACAGCTACAGGAGCAGGAGGTCAGGAGAGAGTCAGGCACAGACAAGGGGTAAAATACAGAGGGTGACAAACAGGGGACCACTGACTTACAGACAAGAAACAGGTGGAGAAAGGGTTGTCAGACTGATTGGTAAACCAGCAAATTTTATTTTTTAGCTGGTTTTTCAACAATGCCAAGCTAGTATAACGGCATTTGGCTGATGCTCTTATTCAGAGCGGCCTACAATCATTAGTTACAGGGACAGACCCCCTGGAGACACTGCGGTTACAAGGACAGAATGTGGGGGGTTTGAACCTGTAACTTTGATGTCATCAGGTTCACAGGCAACTGTGTTACACCCACTAGGCTAATACCACCGCAATAAACAAGATGGTCAACCAGTATAGTCATGCTAGTTGATTAGCATGACCAGCTTGACCAAGTTAATTAGCCGGCCAGGAAACGTCTGCCGCCCACAGGCTGGGAATTCAAACCACACACCCAGAAACACAGGAACTGTGCTCTGAGGTGAACTATACTACAGGCTCTCCTCACTACACCTCTCTCTGGCTGCTCTGGCTGCTCTGTCTCTTTTCTCCAGTGCTCTTCCTTGAGAGCCCATGTTTTATAGAGCCCTGGTTCCTACCTTCACTCAGTTCACCTGGCTCTCGTAAAGGGAGGAGCCCTGTGTTCAGTCCTGTGTGTCTATGAGGGTGCTCCGCCCCCTCACACTATCAACCAGCATGATCAGTGTGACCAAGCTAGCCAATCAGACTGGTCACTTTTAGGTGTGCATATGCTACATGCACCTTATATGTGCCAGCACACCAGTGTCTACATCACAGTCTAATTCACTGAATACAAATGTGTAAAATAATCGTTTTGTGTGAACAGCACAAAATTCTCCTCTGTATTTAACCCAACAGCTGAAGCTGAAGAAGTGTGTACCTTGCTCACGCGTTCCTCAGAGGTGCCACAAGCAGTCTTGGGAATCAAACCCACAACATTCTGGTCACAGGGTGAACTCCCTACGCCACCAGCTGCCCCTTTATAAGGACTTTATTCAGAAAACTGTCCCGTGGTTTCCTTTTTGTCTGTGCCGTGACATCGCATGACCCACTGCAACAGGCTGGCGAGGCCGTTTCCGTATTGCCTTGGCCTTTTGCAGAGAGCGATTCTGGGCTGTCGAGCTGCTCCCTGCTGGAGAGGCCAGAAGAAGAGTCATTGACAAATTCCAATGAGGAGCAATTGACAATTTTTAGCCCTGTTGCTATGCCAACAGTGCACTCGCGTACCTTGATTTAGAAGGCAGGAATGGCGTGACTGATTGACTGTAATCACCTCTCGCAGCAGGAGCAGGAGCCGCTGTACTACATAAACACACACTGATGACACGCTGATGCCCACACACTCGCTCTGACTTATACCGGAATACTTACTGCCTGAAAGTCACACTTCCACCACACTAAACCTGGAATATTCACTCCCCGCTTCTCCACCTTCCTTATTTAATGTCTCTCCAAGTAAACCAGGTGGTGACACAAAATCTACTTCCCTTCAAGAAGCAGGCACTTGGCACGCCGGAGACGACCAGCACAATGTGCATCGGCCTGATAAAGCCCAGGAAAGAAGCACTTTGCCTAAGCCAATCAGAGCCAGATATTTCCCTCAATGAGCATCTTAAGCACTGCTGGAGTTGGATTTGTCTTACCAGAGGGGGATCTGTAATGTAATTTGTTAAAGCAATAAGTCATGAGAGGACATGCGTCATGGTAGTTTCACAGCAGTTAAGAGGTGTTGATCGGCATGCCGGTAAAAAAAATAAAAAAACACAGCGGCAAAAAATGCAGTAAAAATATACAGAAATGTTTAAGGTATTTTTATAACTTGCAGATTAATTGATAAACATTTTGGGCAGTCAAAGCTGTTAATTGATATTGGTCAGTGAAAAGCAATGTGTTGTAATGATCTGGAATAATTTAGCCCCTTTTTATTGAGTTGAATTGATTTGTCCATTGATGTGCTTGTGTTACAGGAGCGATTCTCAAACACGTCCTCAGGCAGCGACTATTTCTGGTTACGAAAATTCTGAAAACACTTCCGTCGGCCAAACAAAACCTCCCTAGACAAGGGACCCAGACAAAAGTAAAAAATGAAACTCCCATCCACAAAACAACCCACTCCCAGTCTACAGAATAAAATCTGCCTGTAATAGACTATAATAATAATCCACACTGCAGATTCACACTGGATTGAAATCATCTCTTTGCACTTATACTGCAGTTTCTCCTCTAGATCGTCCCATTATGTAAAGATAGCCTTTCAGAAATGTTTGAAATTGAAACTGTACCTGGCCTGTCTGGAAACACCTGGGGTTCTCTCTCTCTTTCTCTATATTTCTGGCTCTCTATAAGGAAAGCTTTATGGTAGTAAATATGATGAGAGTGAGTGTGCAGCATCACGCTCTGTGCTTCAGTCTAGACAGCCAGAGACCGTACACATCATTTGACTTTCAAATACTCAGGGGGGGAGGCTGAAGTCCCAGACTCGCCCTGCCAGTCCATAAAAGCCAACAGAAAAGAGCTTTGGTCCCTATATAATTATAGCAATTACAAGCCCCAAATCCCAAATTGCATAATGATCCATGCAGTAGGAAGATTTCCAAATCACACATCACCATGTACATGGTTGGTTAGGAGGGAGGGAGGGAGGGAGGGAGCGAGACCGGAACATGTGAGAAACCCTTCCACTATGTTTAAGTCGAGCGTTGCTTGCTCTAATGAGGTGGGCTTGGCTGTGGAGGTGGGTTAGAGTAATCCCAGCGATTTGCTACTGCGACTCAGTGGAGCAGTACAGCAGGAGAAATAAGCCAGAAAGCCTTCGAATTATGGACTCAAGGGAAGCTGCCATTAAAATAGCAACTATGTGAACGCAAGGGTGAGAGGAAGTCACCCACTTTACCATCCCAGAGCGTGAGTTTTACTGTTGCGTGGGGAGTAAACACATCATGCAGCTGAAACAGTAAACACAGCTGAAGGGACGGGGCTCGTCTCTCGTCCTGCGCAATAACCATATCTGTACAGTCTTCAAGTACTCAAATTAAAAAGATTTCTAAGATGTATTTTCATTGCCTTTCTATTGGTATTCTTTGTTTAAAATGTGCTTCATTTTCAAAAAGTTGTGTCTTGATCACACAAGGCTGTGTTTTTCTGTAAAGTGGTGAGAAGATGCCTGAAAGTGAAAGTCACTGCAATGTACCTTTATAACCCATTTAAGGTACATAATTGAACCCGGAGGGCATCGCTGTACTTCAGAGGGTGCGTTTACAATGCTTGAACATTCTGACAGAAAGCGCATCGGAATTAATGTCACGCTTGTGTTTGTAAGCAGGAAAGGAAATTCTTTTTGCCATGTTTTATCAGCACTGGGGGAAAATGTCAGAAGTGCTGATGTGTGCTGCCTAACATGAAATGTAAATGTAATTGATTGCCTGAATGTGTCATTAGTTATGTAATCTTGTGAATGTATCCAAATGCTATTGCAAAAGGACAGTGATACTTCTAAGGTTAATACACACGCCCATTGTTGTGGGGAGCCTGAGGGGGGTAATGTCCACCCAGTTAAATTTCCAGGCCTGCTCAAAATGTATTTGGTTTATACATTTTATAAAGACAAAAGTGGTTTTATATTGCATAAAAAGGCAAACAACAGAAGGGTCTGTTGATTCTAGTCAATAGCGACTAGGCAGAAAAATGATTAGAGCATTCACTGTAAGCTGAATTTGTTGTATGACACCAGACATGAATGCTTTGTACTGTTTGGAAATCTCTGCCTGCAGCACAAGAGATCAAATAGAACTGAAACTTTCCAGTTCGTCTCGCTTGATTCACCTAAATATGCCTGTGTTCACACCAAGCATTGTTTCTGAGCCACAAGCGCATGTTGTACAGTTAATCCTATGAGACTCAGCGACAAGGTAGTCAGAAAAGCACAGCCACTTCCACATCAGAGCGGAATGCTTTAAAAAAGTGGAAAAATCTTTAGTGGGAGCTGCGTCACGAGAGGCACTTCCGACTGAGCTTTTACCAAAAAACGATGAGCATAGCCTCACCTCCCCAAAGTGGAACTGGCAAAAAAACAGCTCAGGTTTAAACGGAAGCGCAACTGCAAGGAGAAGAGGTGAAATGACTTTAAATGTAACCATATTCTGATTATAAATCCAGGGGAGGAAAGATCGGCACGACTGTGTCTGGGTGACTGAGAAGCGTTCGCGTTCTCACATGATTATTTGTGACTGGGTGGTTGGAAAACCCCCACACTTTTTTCTTGATTGAGCAAGTGCCCACCCACTGAGCCCCAAATGCTCGGCCTAAAATCTGGTTCCGAGGATGGGGAGCGGAAGACGATGATATATTGCGTGATGTTCTGGATAACTAAGCCTGGATGCCTCATTTGGGCGCAGGCGGAGAGGAGAAATTCAAACCCAAACATTATTATTCACCAATGGATCTCCGTCACATTTCTAAGGTTTTGGCTCTTATCACTAAATGGCTCATTCACGGTCTGCTGAAGTCCGGCCTGAGTCTTAATATGGCTCTTTTTCTGGCCACAGCCTTGTGGGGTGGAAGATGTGGAGGCAATGCCTGAGAATTCAGTAGAGCGTGGCATGCAGGGCGGCTGAGGCCAGGCAAATTACACACTGGCCTCCGTCTGCCATGAGAAGAAACATCTACCACATTCCTTTCAACACCTCGCCTCAGCTTCCTCCGTTTGCTCAGGTCATAAGGCAACAAGCACTCCTGCAGGGAAGAGAATCTAGCGAATTAGTAGCCTAATTAACATTTTGTTTGAATGTTACCTTTGCATGGAGAGGTTTGGTGGAATAAAGGTTTAAACCACCAACAGGATTTCAAAAGTACTTTTTTAATTAGAGAAAGAAAAAATATCCTAACCTTTGCTACTTTCATACAGCAAACAAATCTTCAGTAGGCGGCATGTCCTGTAAAAGAGCTCTAATTGCAAAAATATGGCAAGCAGTATATTTTATGAAGTCATACAGAACCGTGCAAAGGTCTTGTATCACTCCTCATTTTTTCCTATTTAGCTGCTAAAGGGACAGACTTTTGTTGTATTTTTAATGTAGTCTTGAGGAACAGTTCTCCCTAAACCTGACCGGTTTAAGAGCGATGTTTTTGTTTAAGCCATACAGTGACCTACGTATGAATCATTCAACCAGAAGAAAGACCATCTAACTTAAGGCCTGCACCAGTGAGGAAACAGACCGGATGATTCCAGATGAACAGGTGGTGATCAGCATTAGACATGGCATGATACCACTTTTTTATGTCCGATGCCGATATTGTAAATTTGGATATCTACCGATAAGATACAACGCCGTTGAGTCTTTTTTTTAAACAGAAAACAAAAAAAATAATGACTTCAAAATGTCTGGATACATTTTCGTATACATTCACACAAAAACAAAAATCCTTACTGTGATATAATGAGGGAGAAACATTGCACAGAGAACATGGTAGAGTAAGATGTCCCCTATGTGGTGCCGTTTGTAAAACCAGGATAAAAAATATAGGTGTCATTTTCACACGTTTAGAGCTACGTGTGTTAAAAAAAATAAAATTGTTGCGCTCTAAAACGGTGAAATATGCTTATTGACCACGCCCCGTGTTTACAATTGGCTGTTACTTAGCAGGGGGCGGGGCTACGTGCTGTGATATGCCCTCACCAACATGGAGGATTTGCCTTAAATGATCTTAAATCTAAAAATGAAAAATATATCTCGCACTCTAAATGTGAAACTATACAGTTAGACAGGGCTCAGTGAACCTTTCCAATGACAATTCATTCGCCATAATAGCCCCCGGTGATCCGGAGTTATACTGTTTATTTTGGACAAATGTAATGGGACACCCGGGCGAGGTGAACGATATAACTCAGGATCTCCCAGGACTATTATGGTAAACGAGGGGTCTTTGGAAAGGTCTCATCAAGCCCTATCTAACTGTGAAGTTTCACAGAGATTGATGGTAGCCCCGCCTAGGAAAGCCACGAGCACGTTCCGTTGGGGTATAAAGGTGCGAGGTGTTCCAATACATTCGGCAGTCTTGGCTTTTTCTTCTTTGAATCTTAAGTAACTCCAAACTGCTGACATGTTGGTCTCACACACAACAGAAACTCTTATCA
Organism: Brachypetersius altus; assembly: GCA_037974465.1. Lineage (NCBI taxonomy): Eukaryota > Metazoa > Chordata > Actinopteri > Characiformes > Alestidae > Brachypetersius > Brachypetersius altus. Next base: position 12,937 of record JBBPDB010156627.1, read on the forward strand.
CATGATGCATCTTCTTGCGTTATACACGTCGCAATTCACGTTATGCGTGCTGTAATTATTTTCGGTATTTTATAAATGGATCGGATTACGTTTTTTATTCCTTCCCGATTTCCAATCCAATAATTTAGGTCAGGATCGGACTGATACAGAATATCAGATCGATGCATCTCTAATCAGTATACTGGCTGCCGTTGAATCCTCAGTATGCCACAATACTAAGTATGCCAAGAATAAGATAGTTTGGCAAGCATGCAGCAGTGTTTTTGCACAAACAAGGTGATTGAAAGCAAAATTTAAAGAATGAGGGCTGGCTCAAGACTTTTGTACACTTTTTATAAGATCTACCATGCACATCCACCTTGTAGGTGTCCAGAGGTGGACAGTAACGAAGTAGATTTACTTGAGTACTGTACTTAAGTAAAGGTTTTGAGTATCTGTACTTCACTTGAGTAGTATTTTTTTTGGAAACTTATGACTTTCATTTCACTACATTTGAAAGACAAATATCGTACTTTTTACTTCACTACATTTCTATCAAGGGTCTCATTACTCGTTACTTTTAATTCTAAAAGTGGATGTTTTATCCTCCTTTTCTAAAACGGGATTGTTTTTTTCCCGGCTGACAGCCTATCAGTAATCAGTAGAGTTACATCACGTCTGACGTAGTCTGTAACCATCAAATTAAGTTCAACGCTGGTATTGCATTTCAGTGGCATTTTCGCACCCATGGCCGTATCTTGACAAAATGTTTATATTTTCCAAAAGGATTAAAGATTCATTTTGTTTTAAGTGTGTGCTGTGTCTGTCTAAAACAAACTATAAAATGGCCTGAAAAACTCGCCCTCCAACCTGCGCAAACATATTGAGGTATGTAAACATTTTATTAGCTACAAGTGAAAGTTT
>JBBPDB010156646.1:0-13836 GCA_037974465.1 Brachypetersius altus
ACTTTAATTTCATTTTGAACTCAGTTTAATACATTACCCTTAAAGAAAATGTAAATATAAACCTGAGGTTTAAATACTGAAAAGTCAGGAACGAGAGAGAGACAGAGAGAGTGAGAGAGAGAGAGAGACAGAAAGAAAGAGTAAGGGAGAGCGAGAGAGAGAGTAAAAGATTGAGAGAGAGATACAGAGAGAGAGACGCTCCGGAAAAGTCACAGACGAGAGACAGAGAGAGAGCGCGCGAGAGAGAGACAGAGAAAGAAAGAGAGAGCGAGAGAGAGAAAGAGAGAGACGATCCGCACGCTCCGGAAAAGTCACGAACGAGAGAGAAAAAGAGAGAGAGAGAGAAAGAGGCACAGGCACAGAGAGAGCGCGGGCGCGCGCGCGAGAGAGAGAGAGATTTAAAACGGGCGCTATCCGGAAAAGTCACGAACGACAGAAAGAGAGAGACGATCCGCACGCTCTGGAAAAGTCACGAACGAGAGAGAGTAAGAGAGAGCGAGAGAGAAAGAGGCACAGAGAGAGCGCGGGCGTGCGCGCGCGAGAGAGAGAGATTTAAAACGATTTAAAACGCTATTCGGAAAAGTCACGAACGACAGAGAGAGAGAGAGAGACAGACAGACAGACAGACAGACAGAGAGAGAGTAAATCCACGCTAAAATATCAAGGTGAAAGTCATAGCTTGCTTAGTATAGACCCAGCTCCCAACCCAACTTTGTGAATAGATTAACAGCGATATTTTTTTTATCGTCCGATAAGAGTCTCACGTTAACGCCGGGGCCGTGAAGTCGAGGGGGCGGGAAAGGGGCGCACAGTAACAGAAGCGTTGAGAAGCGAGGCTCTGCGGACTGGCAGGCCCATAGTTTGAGAAACGCTGCTCTAGCTAGTGCTGATATTGAATGATATTGAAGTAAACTTTGGCTTCTCCATAGAATCCGAATATTCGGCCACCGAAAACTTTTGGCCGGAAATGGCCTTTTTTTTTTTTTTTACGCAACCGAAACAGTGATGATGCACTCAAAAACCGCAGACTGCATGAGCCAGATTGAATTACAGTCAACATGTCTGCAGTGTGGGCGCATTTGGATATATCTAAAGTACTCTAAAGGGGGTTCTCCACTGACTGGTTCCAGCTTGGTTTGGTTCAGTTCTACTTCAGTTTGGTTTCGGACCTACAGTTTTCCTCTAAAACTGGTTGCTATAGTGACCAAGCATTCTGAGCAGCAGCGCGAGCGCAGCGCTCTAAACTGAGGTAAACAACCCAGCATCATTACAATCGCCAGCATGGGTGAAATCAGAGGGGTTTTATTTCTTATCCTTGGTTTGTGGCTCTGAACGTTTGACCTCATAGGTTAAGAACAATAAATGATTGTCAGGCTTTATTAAACGAAGGAGCAGAACTAACAGACTTTAAAAATGTGGACTGTGAGTCACAGGCGTTATTGGCTGTTAGAACGTGACGAACTCATGCAATGGAACATTATCAAAGCTAGAGAGAGTGAAACTTTCCGAAAGCAGTTTCTTGCTCAGGGAAAAATCCTGCTCCCACTCACACACTGTTTCCTCCAAACCGTCCTTTCAAGTGTTCAAGTCCCTGCTGGGACAGTTTTAACTCCTAGTTTATACAAGCTTGTGTTGTTTTTGGTCTGAAGTTCCCTGTTGAGTTGGTCTTGTACCAGCCTGTCTGGAGGTTGTGAGGTTATGGGGCATCTCTCTGGTTGTGTACTGCTTCCTATAAGAGAAAAGAGAAGAATAGTTTAAATCATTCGATTATTTTAATGGTTTTACACAAAGAGAATTCATAAATACACTTTCACTAATCAACCATAACATTAAAACCTGCCTGATTGCGCAGTTCACTGTTCTAGATTGGCTCTGGCACGTTGAGGTATGGACTCCACAAGACCTCTGCACCAGGTGCTGTGGTATCTGGCACCAAGACGTCAGTAGCAGAACCTGCTGGGTGGTTGGTGGTTCACCAGCTGTCCTTCATTGAACCAGTTTTTAGAGGTACTAACCACTACACGCCCTTAATGTTATTACTGGAGGGACTGTAAGCCTGTTAGCTGTTGTCAGAGCAACTTTACAGAGTTCATGTTCAAGGAAGAAACCTCGGGAGGAACGAAGACTCAAAAGAGGAACCCTCAGGTCGACCTAGAGAGAAAGAAACAAGAGTCTTTATGGGGATAAATACAAGAAAAGGCCTTAAATAAGATTATTGACAGATAGGTTGTCTATGGCTAACAGATTGTGAACCACTAAGAGACCATAGAGGTAAATTTTGTTGGAAAAGTATCTGACAGAAACAGGAGCAACAATCTCCGCTAGAGCTTTAAGCAGCAGTTGCCCCTGGCTGGGGGAGGAGCACAAGTTGTTAGCTGTCAAAACCAGTCGAGGGTGTTTTGGCAGATCTGTGACTGCAAATGTGTGCATTTGTTCTCGCTAGCATATGTTAATGTCAGTTTCCTTCCTTTTAATGATGTGCACTAATGTGACTTGAGTGCTGATAGAGGCTTTTTACTGGGAAGAACTTTTTATCGACGGTTAGAGTTGTTGGAATCTGGCTCTAATTATCACATTCATTGTGCTGGGAAACCTTTTTCTTTCATCAGTTTAATCATAATCTTGACTGCCGTGTTTTTGACGTGTTTTTGTAACAGCAGTGCTGTCAGTCAGATCCCTCCTCGGTTTTGGACAGCGTCCAGTCGGATTCCCCTCTGTTCTGTTCCACAGCATGGCTGGGTTATTTATAAAACTCGTTGCTGAACTCTGGCAGCTGGGGTGACCTGAGGATGATCTGCCGTTCGCTTGGGAGCCTGAAGGAACACTCAGGCTCTCCATCTCCATCAGAACAGCCTCCTCACAGAGCTGGCATGGAATCCTCGGAAATGTGAAGAGGATGTGAGGAGTGTTTTATGAGAGGAAAGTCTCACATTTCTATCATGTTATTTTGGATTGAGACTATTTTGTAAATGTACAGCTCGGTAAATTGCTAGAATTCTTGAGTAGATCCAGGTTTGTTTTGATTTGGCCTTCCCTCCAGAACTGTCTCATTGTTGTCTTTACATCACAAACTACATGGCGAAACTCCTGGCATGGATGAGAATTTGGAGACCAGTGTCCCCTGTTTTCTGGCTGGTCCAGGTTGGGATGTCCACTTTTTCTATTTTTTATTCTGGTTGAGCAAGTGCAGTCATACAATATAGTTGGATTGAAAGATACAGTGAAGGGGTCATTAAAGGTATTTAACTTTCATTCTCTACATGTTCACGTCCAGTATCAACAATATAGGATAAACAGAAAAACACCACACGTATAAAAGTAAACAGTTAAATCTTAAAGTTCCAGTGTTTCCTATTATTGAATTAGAAAGTGGGAGGTAATTGGAGACCGAGAATGTAATTGTTTTCACTGTGACCCTGCTGTGATGTTTTCCATAAAGTAAACCTTCTTTACCCTCTCCTTCCATTGGTGGCTGTGGCCTAAGCCAATAGATTAAAATCATCTTTTTAGGAATTACCAGAAGGGTTCATAGTATTGATATGTGATTAAACCAAACCAAACCAAACCAAATTATTTCTAAAGCACTTATGAAAACGCCCACTGGGCTGTACATCATATAACAAATACAAATATAAACAAAACCAAAAAGAAACCTAGAAACACAACAAAATCAACCACGAATAAGAAAAATGGGTTTTAAAAAAAGAAGATTTAAAAACAAGAAGTGATGGAGCTTTGCCTCAGATGCAGTGGCAAATCATTCCAGAGTTTTGGTGCAACTACCACAAAAGCTCTGTCACCCCTCAGTCCATGATTTGCCTTTGGTATGGATAGAAGCATCTGGTCTGCAGATCTGATTTCTGTCTTCTATATCTTTTGGCATCAGTCCTAATAAAAGAGTGGAGAAATAAAACATCACGGAAAATGGGAATTCTACACATAACCATTTTTTTGTTTCGTTTTGCATATCTAACCAGTGTTGTGAAAGTTTTGGACAGTTAATATATGTGTGTGGTCTCCTATAAGGCCACTCCAACACTGATCTGAGGTTCCACCAAATTTAGATGTGGAGTCCTGATCTTAACTTTCCATTCAAATTCCCTCCAAATAAGACTGTGTGTTATTTTGTGTCCTTCTCTACAGGACGGTTCCCAATCTGCAGTTCCTCCTGTGTATATGTGTGATATAAACTTATTTTTAATAGCCCCTTTGATTATTAACATAAAAAACTGTTCTAGGTTCTAGGTGCACAGTCGTGGTGTTTCAGTAGATCATGTCTCAGCTGTAGGTTTCTGAAGAACAGACAAGCTGAGAGATGTTCAAAGGACATCATATGTCATATAACTGAACTAGGATGGTCAGGCCGTTTTCTTCTCATTTGGACATAAGTGTGATCATCGTTGCTCTAGATATTGACGTGGACAGATTTTGTTTCTTTCTCACTGTTAAACATACTTTCCTGCTTCCTTTTTCTAATCAAATGTTTCTTTCGAGGTTCACCTTGTTCAGGGTGGGAGATTGTTTTTACCGTTTTTGTTGTAATGTGCATTACTTATGAATAAATTCTTTACTTTTGCATTTTAAAAATAATTAAATGTATGTTTAAAAAGAAAGATAGATCATTTATTGTGTCGCATCACATTTTTAACCCTGAACTTAATGTACCTTTGTATTTTTATAGTAGCAACCAAATAAATAAAATTCTAAAAATGTCATGTTGTTTTAACATATAATCCTAACATCTAACTAGATTTCCGCATGTATGTTAACGCAAATTTGTTGTTCTCTGCATATACACTCACTTCTTTCGAAGGTTAGGTATTTGGTTGCTACTGTAAAAATACAGTAATATCCTGCTTTTCATGGGGGTTATGTATAGAGAAAAAATGCGTTGTTGTGTTTTGGTAAAAATGCCTATTTTTATAGTGTAAACCCTAAATCTGCCCCCAAATCTGTTTCCAGATCGTGTTAAACTCAGTTTAATGCATTAAAGAAAATGTAAATGAAAATGTAAAAGTAAATAAATAATCAGAATCAGAAAACTGTTTGCATTAGGGATTAGCATTAGCAGCATGCAAAGACTGGTACAAAAGGTTGAAATAACTCTCTCCACCCACATGTTTAGACAGGGCACAGCTTACTAATACTAAATAAACTGAGATAACTTGGATTTTGGGGGGGTTGTTAAAACACTAAAATATGAGGACAAGACACAGAGCAGTCATGCTACATGCTGCAGCAGCTTCTTCTTCTTCTTTTTATGGTGGTCGACAACTTTCAGTATATTACTGACACCGCTGGACTGGTGATGGTAATACAGTTCGGTTCTCAGAAAAATCCCTGTTAAACTGAATCTGCGAATTCTGATCCGCATAAAACTGAGGGTTTACTGTATTGCATTTCGATCCCATTCCCAGTGCTGTAGTCTGCAGTGTTAGTCTCTGTAGGGGTGTTTGAGCAGTGTTTCGATTTAGATCTCTCTCTCTGGCCAAGCCAGACCCTTCAATGTAGAGTTTATTCTTTTCTGAGACAACAGACAGGAAGCGTTAATCTGTGTAGGCGATACATAAAAATGCCAGTGCTCTCATCCAGAAGATCATAAACAGCCCGTAACCTCCACCCACCCTGCCGTGCCGACTCTCAGTGTGTTACTGTGTCAACAATCTCAGCTTCTTTACATGAGGGTCATCCAGAGGGGGGGGGGCGGAGTTTTCTGCAATTTTGTGACACATTCTGTGTAATAAAGGCTTAGTGTTATTCATGGCATTGTGAGAGAGCTCAACACCATCCGCGTCTTTTAGTGTGTGTTTAAATGCCAGGTCATGTATTGCACTGCCTGTCATTGTGCAGGGGAGGTTGAGTGTGTTCCTGCCTTTTATCTCGGTTGCACCAAATAAGCAAGTTGTAAGCGTGGTGACCTATGTGTTGTTTTGCTTTGAGTTCTCACTTTCTCTCTTTCTCTCTCTCTCTTTCTCTCTGTCACATATACAATGCCATGACCTCAGGTTGCCCTCTTTTGTTTGATTTCTGTTGCCTTTAGGGTGAAACATGGTGGAGTAGGCCTGTTAGTCTTATATATAAAGTAGTAGATACTAGAAATTTCTTTTTGAGACCTAAACTACGTTTAGCTAGCTGTGGATTGTAAGCAAGGCAACATCATCCTGACCTTTTGACACGTATAAATTAAAAACACAAATCTACTTGGATTAGCACTAGAGAGAAATCAAACACTTAAGATTTAACACTATTATAACAAATGCAGTAAAATTAACTACAACATGCATTTCATGGGAAAAATAAAGTTTGCGTCAAAAATTGTTACAACAGTCCGTGGGAAACTTTTTTGTAATTGAAATATTTGATTTACTAGAATAATCGTTTCAGCTCCAGTTGTTACACTCTTTACTGTAGAGGCAGTAAACGGAGTCTTGAATAATCTCGTTCTGTGTGAGCTCGGTTTTCTCTAAGAAACGAGGCTGAGTTACAGTAACTCCTTCAGTTTGCTTCGTTCTGTTTTTGTGGAGTTGTTCTCAGATTACCAAAATGCATGTGTGATGTTTTATTCCCCTTCTAATTAAAAAAGACGTGTTTGGTCTTCCAGGTGACGTTCCGTACAAGAATCTACCACTGCAACATCAACAGTCAGGGCGTGATCTGTCTGGACATCCTGAAGGACAACTGGAGCCCAGCCCTCACCATCTCCAAGGTCCTGCTGTCCATCTGCTCCCTGCTCACAGACTGCAACCCTGGTGAGAAACTACAGATCAAACCTGGCAGAATCAATAGTGCAGGCCTGCGGCGGGTCTGAGATGTTGCTGATGTAGGTTTTGATCAGAATGAAGATGTCAGTAGGAAGTTCTGAACTGGTTCAGACTGCATCTCTTCTCAGAATTGATGAAGTCCTATCTAGTACCTTTTGGAACCAGTTGCAATGGTGTTTTCTATCCAGAACAAATCTTACATCATTAGCACCGGACCTCATTTATGGTCTTGTGTCTGTATGGAATCAAATACTCACAGCAATGCTCCAACATCTAATGTAGAACTGGGAGACAAACTCCCTGTGAATTCCCTCAACACACACCACTCTAGATTTCACAGAGAGCTCTTGTAGTTGGAGCAGAGTCAATGTTCCTGTTTGGTCTCAGGCCAGAGCTGTAGCGTGTCCCGTACGCTGGAGCTGGGCTGGAGGACCTAGACTAGAACAGAGGAGGCCGTGCAGGCCGGCCCTGGCAGTTACAGGTGTGGGCATGCATTCAGCCGTTTGATGCTCATGTATGATGCTGCAAACACACGCTACTGTTGATTAAACTCTTTATCGACTCTTACCCATATTTTATCTGATATTTAAGTTTGTAGGGGGGGGGTCCCCTGAGTTATGACACTGTTCCGTTCCTATGATGTAACCCAAATATTGGTGTTGAAACTCATCCTAGTCTGATACTAACACAGTAAAATCATAATCTAGAACATGAAAACACAACTAAGCCACAGAAAAAGGAAAATGACATAAATGAATAGAAAAAGTGAGTAAAAACACTTGTGCTTTAATCCCAGGTGTCTCGACCACTGGGCCGCAAAGGCTTCCGATTGGGCCGCAAATCTAAAATCGAGACAGGCCATCGGCCCACACTTCGTTATTTAATATCATCTAATGTGGCCAAGTGGACCTTGGCAACATGCTGTGACAGATGGATGGACCTTAATGTTGAGAAGGTTGAGAACCAATTGTCTAAACAGTCCGGAATGACGCCGACTCCCTCACTCATTACTGCGTATTCTTCCTAGTTATGAGAGTGACCGTCGTAAACGTCGCGTGTTGAGACTGTTGGAACCCGAGGACCCCCCATCCCCCGTATTAAAGTGTTAATAGATCTCTCCTAGTCAGGGATGTATTGTACTGTATTAAAGTGCATGTTACTGTTTAATGCACCGGTCCTGGAAAACTCTCACACACTCCTGGACATGAACAGCGAGTCTGAAAGGGTTCGGTAGACTCCAGCGCTGCAGAGCATTCGATAAAACTAAAGTGGTTTTCTAAATGCCACGTCAGTCGTTTAAGATATTGTACATTTATAATGACGAATGATTGAATGAAAACGAAACTGATAAGGTAAGAAATGTTTTCAGCCACTTTTGTGTTTTCAAAGGGATTGTTACAGTAGTGTCTGTAGTGCTGGGCATTATTGATTATTGTCACTTTTTTCGCCAAAACATGGTGTAATTTGACCCATTGGATTGATGGAGAGCCTGAGGATGCATTAATACATCATGAGTGCTGCTACTCTGAGCTGAAAGAAGGTCTCGGACCGTTGCATTTTGTTTTCCTGTCTTAAAATAAAACCCCACACAACTTCTGTGTGAGACGCTGCCAAACTCAAATAATATGGTGAGGTTAGGACTTCAGAAAAAGCGTCGAGACAAAACACTGTAAAACATCCAGACTGATTAATCTGCTACAGTCTGCACTGTCCTGGGATCAGTCCTCTTTGTCTTTTCAAAGAAAAACATGTTTACTGATCAGTATGTCGTACGTTATTCCTTTACCTTTCTAAGCAACTGTATCATTTTTCTTTTTTTTTTATTATTAAAAAAACTTTCCAGCTGGGGCAGGATTTTATTTACTTGCCGTCTTCATTTATTATCCCAAAAATATCTGAATGCAAACCGACCGAATATTGTATGTTAGCCAGACCAGCACAAAACTTTGTAGTATTTGTTTTTTTTGTTTTTTTTAAATATTCTGAGCTGTTTTTTTTTCCTTTCCAAAACGGCAGTAAACTGCTCTGATGGATCGAGCGTGTTTTTGCCAGTCAGTGTTACTGAAGCTGCTTCTCACTGATGCTGGAGTTCTAGTGTTGATCAAATGTTTCTTTATCTAAATGAGGTACTTTGAAATGGTTTGAAACTAAAACCCTGGTGTGTGTGTGTGTGTGTGTGTGTGTTCCAGCGGACCCTCTGGTGGGAAGTATCGCCACTCAGTACACAACCAACAGACCGGAGCACGACAGGATAGCCAAACAGTGGACCAAGCGCTACGCCACATAATGGAGGAACACTGCTGGTGGCGGCGACGGAGGAACGCTGCTGGTGGGGTGACGGGGGGGTGGGGGGTGGGGTGTATACGGAAGAGATGGGATCGAGCGGGGAGGATTTTTATGGTGGAATTTAACGTTGTTTTCTCCTGACGTTGTCGTTCTGTGTGACCTTCTCTTCTTCCGTTGACCTGTGTAGAATCATAATTTGGCAATAATGGATCTTAATGTGTCTTCCTTTTCTGTTCTGCTCCTGTAAATTGATTTTAGTTTAGTGCTTCAGAAGGACCTTCATTATAAATCCTGATTGCTTCTAAAATGAAATCGCAGCATGACCCTCTGGTTACCATGACTGTAATGTATTTTCCCTCCTCTGCTATTAAAGTTACATTGTATGTACGCCACCTTCTGGCTTTCTCAGTAATTACACGCAACACCACGGCCAGGTCATCGACCACAAGCCTCTTCGAAACAGCGACACGCTCGCGGTCAGTCACTAGTTGAGTAACGCAGCGTGATACAGATTCACCCACAAGGGAACAGTGATATTTCAATATTCTGCAGGAATAAATAGTGGCTGAACTGAGAAGCTTGCTTTGAGTAGAAGTTATCTGTGCTCTGTAGGTCTTTAAGACTCGTGTCAAATTACATTTTACAAATTAAAGGCCTTAATTTGTAAACATAGGGATTCAACTAAACAAAGGGAGGCTTGTTGTTTTGTAACGAGAGAAGCTCTCGTTTCTCCTTACATCGTTCAAATCTTATGCCTTTTACTATTTCTGTGGGGAGGATCATTGAGTGCCTAAAGGTGAGGTTTCCTGGGGCAGCTTATGGTGAGGGTGTTGCCCTTGCAAGCAGGTGGTCCCGGGTTTGATTTCCAGGATTGCTAGTGGCACTACTGAGATACCTTTGATCAGCTGCTCACTCATAAAACCTGTTCATAAATTACAATTTTGCAGAAAAGCTCCATAGGAACCACTACGAGTGGAACTTGAACTTTTAATACTTTTGAAAATGTGTGTATTTGTAAAAGCACTGTAGTGATTGTAAATGCTGGTGTGTTTCCAATGGCAAAATTAAAACCTTTAAGCTCTTCATACGTTTTTATTTGCCTAATACAGGTTCAGATTACAGAACAAAACTGTGCAGCTGTAGTCTGGATCAGTTACTATGGTGTACTGAGTGGCACAAATAAATAAAATAAATATTTCTACATGTACACACAACTTTGCATTTACACAGTTCACCCTCACACAGCTTCACAAAAACTGAGTACCAGACAGTCTTCTATAACAAGGAACACACTGTTCACCACAAAACAAAAAAAAACCCTGGCAATCAAAATGATCCTAAACCGGCTCCGTACAACTGAGAATGAATTTGCTTCAGGAGGATTATAGAATTAAGAACGTTTTACTTATTATATAGTGAAACTTTATTAAATTAGTAGATACTTGTGCTTTACCTAAAATTAAACAAGAAATCCGCACAATCTTGAGTGCAGGTTGTTTTAAGAACAAATTTATTTACTAGAGCCAAGATGATTTACTCATCTTTTCCTGCAAGTTTTACAAGACTGAGCTTCAAACGCTTTGGGCTAAATCGCAGGTCTCAGATCAGCCGGCGGAGGGTTCCGCGTGTTAATGACCTGCGGAGGAAGACTCATGGTATTTCACGAATGTTTATCAGAAAACCCCACATCTCACGTGGTGAACTGACAGTAAAGCACTTGGGATGGTTTGGACAGAGAAGCACCAAAAACTGGCTTAAAGAAGAACTGCACTGATTTTCCAGAATCTCTGTACACAGATCAGTTATTAAGATCCACGCAGTCCTGCTGGATAAACCTGCAGCGCTGTCCGTCTTCACAGTGGCTGTGACCAGAGGTTCGCTGCAGAGTTTACTGTCTCCGAGGGGTTTGGCACAGAGTTACTGGGTGGGATGTTTACCATGATGCTGCCTGATGCTCCAGATATTTCACAAAAGCTTCACTCACAGTGCTGTGGCTTCAGAAGCTTTTCTAAAACACAGGCTGGTCCTTCCAAAGGAAAATAAAATGATATCTTTGGGTTTTGGTTCCAGAATTATATCTCCAGTCCTGGAGGTCCGTGGTCCAGCAGGTTTTGTTCACCTCCCAGTTAATTGTCAGGTTTGGTGAATGTGTTTAAGGACAAGAACCATCAGACTGTGCTGGACACTGAACCTCCAGGACCCACGTTTACACCCCCTGCTCTACATGATGGTAGATGGGGAATAAACTGACTGTTGTGGACGCCATGACTCCCTTCACCACCACTGTGAGGAAAAATCAGAGCATGTCTGCCTACAGCGAACCAGTTCACATACGACACCAGACTGACTCCGCTACAGAACTGCGAAAAATGAGTGTAATTCACCTTTAAACGAAAAGTGTTGTGGAAGCACGTTAGAAAGGCGTGGGAAGACTGGGCTGGCGTAAAATATAAACCACGTTTTCTCGACCGGCCAGCCTTGATACACACTGTCGTCATTGCTGCACCCAAAGTTTTTTATTCTTTTTAAATATCACTGCAATAGAAAAGGTCTGGAAACACTTGAATCTTGTTTAACGGACCGTGGATAAGGTGAAGAACCCTGTCTGAAGCTCTCGTTCCTGTGAGGGTTCGTGCTGTGGTCCTGCTTTATTCTGACCCAGGTCATGCTGTTCTAACCAGGTGAGGGTTTGGACCTCCCCACGTTCTTCCTCCGCCCGTGCTCACTAAGCTCTTCGGAACCTGCGGCTCGGTTAGATGTCGTTGGATGGGGTGCCCTTGCTCTTGCGGCCGGGCAGGGGGAAGGCAGACTTGTTCTGGGGCTGGGTGAGGCGGCTGGTGAGGGTGGTGAAGGGCTCGATGAGGGAGCTGCGCTCCGCAACGCTCACCTCCCACAACTTCACCTTCTCGCCCCGCGCCCACTGCTGCGCCACCTCCGGCTCCACTTGGCGTCGCTCGCGCAGGTCCGACTTATTACCTAGCACGATCACCATCACCTGGAGAGGGAGGAAGAGAGAGTGAAAGAGAGAGAGAGGTCGTGGAATCAATATAAAGGAACATACATGAATACACCACAGCAAAGTGTAAACAGAACAAAGCCTCTGTATTTAACACATTTAACCCATTCACCAAGGCAAGCAGAGGCCAGCCAGGAACACAGGGCTCGGGGAGGGTGGTACCTTACTCAAAGGGGACCTCAGTGGTGCCACCAGCAGTACTGCGATTCAAACCCACTGCCTCCTGGTCACAGGCCCAACTCCCTAACTACCAGGCCACCTGCTGCTCCCGTATTTTTTTTTTTTCAAAAGGGAGGTCTTGGACAGTCCATGCAGTCAAATGAGCGTCTGTCAGCCACAGGGACAGGCTGGTTTTGTGAAACTCGTGTCTTTTGTTTAAATGAAGACTGTGGTGTGCACTTAGGCCTCCCAGCCTGTGAGGGGCAGCAGTTCCCCGGGCCGCACACCACTGTAGTTTTTGCACGACAGGAGTCAAGTTTTCCCTTCAAGTCAGATATAAAATGTAGAAATGCTAACATACATTTACATACTTCAGATAACAAACTCATGTTTAAAACATATTAAAGGGCCCATAAAGTGAAATATCTTGCTTTCTTGAAACACAAATATTAACGTTTCAAAACATTAATGTTCCTTCATCCTTCGGTACAGTCCGTATATGGACGGAGTTCCATTTTTTGTGATGTCATGAGAACCAATTCTCCTACCAGGCCTCCAGCATTTTAGAATGAGGCGCAACACCAGGCAGCCAATGAGATCACAGGTCATATGCATAAATCAGCCTTAAAGAAACAGTAAAAACATCCCGTTTAATTTAAAGTGATTCAATTTCATCAAGCACTTCAGTATAAAGAGAACATTATTCTAAAATAATGAAAACACGACACCAAGTCTTGGTGTCTCCAAACCTCTGACTATACATAGTCAACAAATAAGCTACAAAATAGTTCTTACTAGCAGTTATTATTACTTTTAAACCAGTGGAAGCGTGTATATTCTCTTCAATGTCTTTATTTTACCTCTTTTTTGTCTCTGGATTTGTCTATTTCCTTCTTCAGCAGGTCGACTTTCTTGAAGGACTCCAGACTATCGACACTGTAGACCAGGACGAAGCCGTCGGCCACAGAGAAGTAATGTTTAGGAAGATCCTGGCCGTCTCGGAGCCCTCTGGTGTCGTATAACCGGAGCTGCTCCCTCACGCCACGGTCCGTCTCCACAGAGGCTACATAGATATCTTCCTGGGTCTCGTTCGATTCTGCCCCTGAACAGAAACAGCACAGTTTAAAGACTAAGGTGGTGATGAATAAAATATTTAACACAAATACTAACTGCAATCCTGCAACCTCCAGTATCTGCCCACACTGAGAACAGTCCTACACCAGTGAAGCTGTTAAGAATCAAACTTATAAGCAACTGCTACTGAACTGGTCTTATAAAGAATCAAAGCTCAGAGATCAATGATGATACATGAGAAATCATGAGAATTCACATCACGGTTTACTTTTCTAAACATGTACCAGGTCAGAACTGACCCTCTGCATGTTTCAGTACAAACAGCATAATTAGTTCTGTAGTTCTCAGTTCTTACATATGCCACCACTGTCCAAACTTATTAAAACACTGAAACATGAAATATTATGTAGGGCTGGGCGATTAATCGAAAAGTAATTGAAATTCAGAACCTATAATCGATCACATTTTTCCAGGTCGATTATTTCGATTACTGTCCCTTTAAAAACACTACCACGTGTGGAGTCACGTGACCCCGCTCCG